>PVJH01014922.1:0-55329 GCA_004026705.1 Nesogale talazaci | reverse complement strand
GACTCTATATCTGGATTTTTTCCTCCACTATCCAAATACATTTCATCTATTATTTTGAAAAGACATTATATAAGATCAAAACAAAGCAAAACAAAAAAGTTATTAAAAATGTGTATGTGAACCTCAGAGAATGGCAAAAAAAATGTCGATTTTGATTGTATCTTAAAAAAAATAGCCAATTCCAATATCTTATCATTTGATCTAAATGTTATGGATTCCTTATTATCTGTATGTAGTTCAAAGGCATTGTTTCACAAGAGGGCATTCAGTAGCTATTAAACTAGGCTTATGCCTGAATTGTCCCTTAAAATATAAAATACTACTGTCATCAACATTTGGCACTCTGTCACAATTCTGAATTTATATAATACTGACACTCACAGTTTGAGTTCTGCTTCTCTGCCATGAAGCATGTATTCTTTTCAAATACGCGTAGATAAGCTTGAACCATGTATGCTTTCGTGTTACTCAGACTGCAAGATCTAACAAGAAAGAAACCCTTGAAATCCTGTCAGTTCCTGATCATACATGCTGTGGCAGGAATGCCTAGCCCTCACAAACACCATCTCTGAAGAAAGGGTGATCTCATCCAAGAGACGGTCTTTTAAGTTGCTGACCCAAAATATAGCCTTCTGTTTCTTCACCTCATTCTATTTTTTTTTGGGGGGGGCATCACTGCCTCTGGTGGTCATGGGTGCTACCCAGTGCTGCTCCTGAAAGCCTCCGCTGGATTTGAGGCACAGTCCCGTCCTCAGCCACTAACGCCACTGGGGCTCAGCCCCACCTCATTCTAATGATGAAAAGATGTCCTGGAGAGGACAAGAAGTTGAGGGAAGATAATATTTTCCTCTGCTCTTGTTTGCACTCTGGCTTAGCCTATTTTAGCCAAAGCTGTACATAAGAGAGTGGCAGTGCCAGGCTTACTATGGTAATTAAATGAAATAAGGCATGCAAAGCGCTTAGTCTAGTGCCTGAAAATATTACTATCATTATTTCAGGATTATTTGTGTGACCTTCTCTTATAAATTGAACTATGTGTCCTTAAAATATATTTGGACCTTAAGTCTTGCACATGTGGATATAATCCTATTTGAAAATATGGTTTTCTCTACTATGCTTATGAGACCATGTCAGTAAGTGTGTTGTGTCCTAAATCTAGTAAATTCTGAGTTATAAAAAGAGCAGATTAGTCACACACTGAGGAAGAGAGATGCTAATTAAAGTCATCAAGGAATTGAAGAACAGTAAAGCAGCAGGAATTGAAACAAACACCTATGCTTCATGTCGACAGAGAGGGGGAAAGACTTCCCCCAATGGTGGTGCCCAGAATTCAGCACTGTAACTCCAATTCTTATTTTATTTTTTAAGACACCTACTTGCAATATATTCCTGTTACAGTAACAGTAGAAAGCTTAGACATTTCTTGAGACTGATCGTTTTAGGGAGGGAAAGGAGAAAAGAGCTACTTCTAAGGGATTCAGTTAAAACAACAACAACCGTATCGCTGGAATCCAATTACATGTCATATGACTTTCTGAGAGGACTTTCTGCTTCCCCAGTCTAAACAAGGTCTCCTGTGATCTTCCATAATGAATTTAACCTTCTGCTTTTAGCCTCAGGGTTGCAAATCCTATAGTTGCTGATATTTACTCTGCTATTGTTACTTCCATATCTCTATCCTCCAGAAAATTGTAACTTTCAAATGATCACTGGCTAACTCCATGCGACTTTACACTGTGTTCCCTGCATTGGCTAGAGAGATGCCCAGGATGTATTGGTTTAGAAATCCCCAAATGTGTCACTACAAGCATGACATCTCAGCCACTTTCCGTGGTCCAGCAATTGCTCATTTGATATCAGAAAATTCAGATCCCTGATTCTACGGCTGTCAATGTCACTGTCAATAAACCTTTATAATCCTTGCTATTTTAACCGAAGGGTTTATGCTAAATCAGTGATTTTCAACTCTGCTTGTACAATATCCTGCCAGGAAGGTTTTAAAAAGCACTTGATTTTAGGTTGTGTTCCAATTGAATTAAATGCTCTGTAGATGAGACCCTGACATTGCTATAGATATATGTTATGTTTTCCATGGCTTTCAAAAAAACATCTAAGTTTAAAAATCACTATATTTGATTAAGGGAATGTCTTCCTGTTTTCATTCTAAATTATTTACTTACACTTTACGGCAAGGAGGGGGGATGTCTTTTATTTCTGTATCTGAGGATTTTTAATGATCCTTCACCTATAGCAAGACTTCAATAAATGTTTGGTGTTGCTGAACTAGCAGAGAGTTCTACTACGGTTCATGAATATTAAATGTGGAGACTCATGTCTGGAATGGCACGTTCTTCTCTCATTGTATAGTGTGTTCAGGAAAAGAGCTTCACGAAATAGCTAAAATAAATTGGAAAACTCTAATGATGATAAAGAACTTGTGCCTGCAACTGAAGGTAATTAGACATTTTTTAATAAACCTGACAATCATTTATTGAACTCTTTATATGCACAAGGCAGAGTCTTAAGCATTTTTCAAGTACCAAGTAATTGAATTCCAATAAAAGACATATAATAGTTTCTCCTCTTATCCACATTGTGTAAATGAAAAAAACCGAGGCACAAAGAGGTCAAGAATCTGGCCCAATGTATTATAGACAGCAAGTGGTATATCTTTCTCTGTTTCTCTAGAAGCTAGCATAGTATCTATTACCTTAGGGCATGACAATTTTACAAAATACTCAGAAATATCCAGGATAAAGATTCTTCATGCATGCAGACAAGTTTGAAGAAAAGTAAATGTTCTCTGAGGAAACTGAAATTTAAACTCAAGCAATGTACTCTTTATTTAACTGGAATGTCTATCTCTGACATCCTCAGTTATAACTTCCAAAGTATGTTAATTATCTAATACCATTGAAGGCTCTCTGGATATTAACAAATTTGACTGCTCAGAAAAAGTCTGGCCATCTGAGTTCATCTAGAAGTGTCTTAGAAGAAAGGTCTTTCAATTTACTTATGAAAAATTAGCCACCAAAAACCCACAGTGGAGAACGCGATTCTAATCTGACACACACAGGGGCACCATACGTGAGAATCACGACAACTGTTGTGTGTGTGTGTGTTTGTTTGTTTTCTTGTTTATTGCTAAGTAAAGTGTAACGAAAAATGTAGTATTTTAAAACTACACATATTTATAATCTTATAAAATGGATGTTGGAAAAGCTGTGGATGAAGAAAATGGAACTGGTGTGTCAGGGATTCTCCTAAGACTTCACTTAAGGCATTGACTGAGTTGTACTCTCACATGGTGCAACAATGCAGAGATAACTCACTGCCAAGCTCACTCACATGACACTGATATTATTCAGCTCTTGAAGGTTGTTAGATTAAAAGCAACATACAAACAGATAAACAAAAACAAACCAATTGCCTTTGAGGCAGGTCTGTACCTACCCAAGACAACTCCAGCTGTGCCGAGACGAAGGGCACTTCACAGGGTCATTAAAGATGCCATATTTGGGAAGCAGATGATCAGGCCTTGCTGTGCAGGGAGGAAACTTTGGCAAAGTTTAAACCATCATCCACCTTTCATTTTGTAGTTAAGTCCCATCCTAGAATTCTTGGGTTGATCATCTGAGGGAGTGAGATTTCTCTCACTGGTGGTTCATCATTTCAGTTTCTTGATTGCCAGGAATAAAACAAAATAGAATACCATTTGTCATGATAGCCTAATCTCAGAAGTGAAATCTCATCACATTGGTTGCTGTCTGCTCATCGGACCTGTTACAAAGTCCATCTTATGCACTCAGCTGGTTGG
This sequence comes from Nesogale talazaci, assembly GCA_004026705.1. Taxonomy (NCBI): domain Eukaryota; kingdom Metazoa; phylum Chordata; class Mammalia; order Afrosoricida; family Tenrecidae; genus Nesogale; species Nesogale talazaci. The sequence goes on along the minus strand of PVJH01014922.1, from coordinate 51,512 downwards.
GATTATAGAACACAGTGGTTTTGTTGGGCTGGGCCATTGCATTGCCTTGGAATAATTGGCAAGCTTGTTGTGACTATGATCGTGGCAATGGAGCTTTCCATGACTATCATGACAGCAGGTCTTCTTCATGAGGCAGATTATCATCTCCTATCTCACACATTTGGTAACCTCTAGTACTTCTAAAGTTAAACCATGATATATTCTAATTTTAAACTTCTACCACATAGGTTATGCCTCCAATCATTCTAAGCATATTCAATTTTTCCTAGGCTCTATTTTGTGGTTTTAAAGGAACCTGGTTCACAACCTTAATTTCTCAACCTGTCATACTTTCAAATCAGACTGCCTGAAATGCCAACACGAAAGTAGACGGAGTTGTTTTATAATCCACTCTGCCCAGTGTGTCAGTTATGTCATTGTGTTCTGTTACATGCATGAATAAGTGAATCTAAATTGATTTCTTTATAAACCTATCTAGCTAAGCAAATCTGATTCATATTTCATTAGCGCACATAAACAACATGATGATCTTTTATATTTTATTAGACCCTCTGATTCTCCTGGGGATCTGTTGTTCATGCCACATAAATGAATTGATATAGAGGATGAAGTTCTATTGCTCCAGATCTCTTACACCTTATTCATGCAAATATGTATTCACAGAATTAAGAGCAGCTTGAGTAAGGTTAATACTTTCTTTACAACCCACAACAGAATCATTGTTATCATTCAAGGTGTCTTTAGATGTCAAGAAGGATAATAATATCAGAGGTCATTTGCTTCATGAGGGACAAGTAGTCATGCCATTCTTATTAAAAAATCATTTTAACATACTCAAAATAGTATCAAAAATCTGCATAAAAATCTCCAAGGATTTGCAAGAACCGTAAGGTCTTTATTGTTTTTAAAATAGATAATGTACAGATCAGCTACATTGATCATATTGTCCCACCATTGGGTCTTACCATTTTCAGTTTTTCTGGCACACTGTTGGAGGAAAGGGACACATAGGTGTACAATTTCAAAAGGCACTTTACATTGATAATTTCTGGAAAAGTTAACAGGAACCTATAAGAGCAATATGACTAAACAAATCATATATGATGAGTGTGAGGGAGAAAATGACAAAATAAGGAAACCCATCCAACTCTATCTGGCTTTAAGCCATACTGTAATTTTGTCTTCACTAATGACAGTGTTACATCATTTCTAGTGAGCTCATATCCACCACCTCTTGCATTGTATTGGTATTATTTCCAGTTAGCATCAGAGAACAGATGTCTAAGTTCATCAGCTCTTATTTCAAAAATTATTATTAAGCACTTACAGTTCTTTTTACTTTTGTTCAGTATGAGTCTTTCAGTAAGGTGTAATGATTGGTTTATTATCTATTGCAGAATAACCAAACTAAATCCATTACTGTGCAGTCAGTCCTGGCTCAAAGCAGCCCTATAATTCACAGTAGAACAGTTCAGTAAAGTTCAAAGACAAGAGCTTTTGACAGGAGCAGATCGCTTCATCTTTTTCTCACAGAATATTGGATGGATTTGAACCACCAACCTTGCATTTAGCAGTCTCACACTTAATCCATTGCAACAATAGAATTTCCACTGTAGAATAAACATGAGATATTGCAGTCAGAAGCTCAAATACCATATTGATTTTAATTTTTGTAAGAATTTCAAAGTGTGGGAAGACTGAATATGCTGCCTCTTACAATTGCACAAAGGCCTTTCTCAGATAACTGCTCCTACATTCAGTTAATAGTTGTGCCATGAGTATGGTTTGTGTACGTTAGTTCTGTTTTCTAGCTGCTAATCACTACTATAGAGAGCCACAAATCTACTTGCATTAGTCACGTTGCTTGACTTAGCTGAGCCTACAGCATGAGTGTTGTGTTTTTTTTATAGGTATGTGTTTGCTGGCTCTTCCAATTTCCATGTGGTGTGTAGTGACCAGGAGAATCACCATTCATGTCCCACTTCAAGGGAAAACACTGCCTGGGTTCTGGGGAAGCTTTTCCTAAGTAATCCTGAACTCTCAGATCCTCCAGGGGCTGCAAGGGAAGGCCATGGCTAATCAAAGTCACCTCTTCAAGTCACATTCTGGGGTCTCAGGAGCATAATTTAACCTAGTGCTACAGGGTGAACACTCTGCCCTTTTGTTCACCGGACTCTGGGGCTTTAAACTCTCAAAGAAGTGTTCTTTATGAACACCTTATAGTGAATTTAAATTTTGAATATCTGGACAAACTCTAAATTTGACACTATTTTTCCCTGTTAACTGTCTCTGGCTTTTAAAGTCTATGCATCACTGTTTGAGAGGCAAGAGTGGGAAGAAGATACATTTTCTCATAAACATGCAAAGGAAAATAAGAAGGCAGACTTCTTCCATTCTTCTGCAAAACAACGACAAGATGTTAAATTACTCAATTTTGTCACACACATACTCAGTTTCCGCATGGAATAAATCATCTGCAACTGCAGTAGAAATTCATGTCTGGCTTCACAATGATCTAACTACAGCATGCGAAATCTATTGAACTAAATAACTACAAATAAGAACAATGTTTGATATAGCAGAACAAACAGTTTTATTCAAAAATTGAAAATGCAAGCATCCATAGAGGAGGCGAGGAGAAACAGCAGATGTCAAAGCAAAAGATAAAATTGATGAAAGCAACTTCAATTAGGATTCTGGGATTCAAAACTCAAGCATGCCTTCAATTGTTTGAGGTCTCTGGGGAATCTGATGAGTATCACGAATGAAGGTCGAGGCCTGTGCTAGTGGTTCCCAGCATGGAAGAGTACTCAACAATTTGGATATGGGCTCCAATTATAAAATACACACACACACACAACTTCCCATTTTACATAGAACTGATGCATCTAGGGGACTGCTTGACAGCCTCAAGATTTACATTAGCATTCATAGGGCTTCTTTTTCCCCATCAAAAGGGAAGACACACTGCCTTGGTTTAGGTCTCCAGAAGTGCAGGCACAGTCATGTGCTGAACCCAAAACACTTGGGTGAGAGCCTGCACTGAAGCTAGTGGTTTGCCAACATTCACGTGCCAAGAAGCAATCACCCGGAGAGCTCTTTCTCACACTTTGCTTTACCCCACCAGCAGAATTTCTGACTCAGGAAGCTTGGAAATTTGTATTTCTAACATGATCCTGAGTGACGCTGAAGCTGCTGGTCCAGGAATATCACATTTGGAACCACATTCTATGTTCGACTATCATTGAAATTAATGCTTTCAAAAAGGATTAGGGATTTCTGAACCCTACTATAACTTTATGGGGTTTTGAATGTGTATTTGGTCAGACACTGCCTGAACAGATGTTATGTGGTGCATGACAGTATAGACTGAAAATATTCCCTCTCAGCGTTAGTGAACTCAGCTAAGCATGGTAATATGCCTGTTGGTTCTCTTAAAGTCAAAGCAGGTATAACCTCTTTACATCCATAAAATGGTGGACATTTTCCAATGCAGATTTTCTTATATTGCTTCTTAGTATTCCCTCATGACATTAAAGTGACAACACATTTGAGGATGCAATGTCATGTTTTTTCATTGAAAATTTAGGTTTCATTTTTGTTGTGATGCCTTTCTTTCGAAATAATAATTTTAAACTTCATACAATGGAATCCAGGCATGTTTTATTTTAAAATGTACAGAGAATGTATGAAGACAATACCAAATCTAAAACTACTGCACAGGCATGCTGGGAATCAATACTTTCTCTATGGAGCTTAAAACTGAAACTTAAAACACAGTGAGTTCACTTTTAGACTCTTCAGAAAGAGCCTGTATTGAGCAAATAGATGACAGACAAACCCACAGGTTTGTGTTGAACTCTTTGCTGTGGGAATGTGTAGTGGCCAACAACATCAGGTTGTGGAAAAAGAGAAGTACTCAAGGGCTAAAGGAAATAGGGTTTGTTAAGACCTTATGTAGAACTTCTCATCACTGTTTACTTGGTTCATAAAGGAATAAAAATAACAACTCCCTTGAGGATATTATACTTAAATCTATAACCAAGAACGTAGTGACAATCTTTGTTTCCCTCTATAAGGAACTGTGGCAGTCAGGTACTCTGGTGCCAATTTGATTAAGAGTGTAGGGGTGGAGTCTAACCTATCATTCTGGAGATAGCCAGTGAGAGTTCTGTGCAGGTATGGCTTTCTCTGAGAATTCTGGGAAATCTCACGATATTTCTCCACTGGTGATGACAGACCATCAAGTCAGTCCTTGGGAGAAATTGCAGCCAACAAGAAACAAGGTTGGCTCCCTGGGAGGGATATCAGAGAAGAAGTCACATGGGCTTACCCTGATGGAACCAGACCTCTAGAACCAGAAAAGCCACATAGAGACTTCTGGCGATACTCAGATACTTGCAAAGCTACAAAGAGGCCCCTGCCAGCACTGAGATACAACCACGGATATATAAGACTGCACTCACTGGCATGTGATTGTTCTGGAGTCATTGCATGTGCTTCGTCTGTCTGAAGAGGACTTATGGATCAGACATATGGACTAATATTGGACTTATGGACTTGCACTGGACTGGGCTGAGATGATTTCTCAATGTTCCATTCCTCTTGTATATAAACATCTCCTATATATACATATGTATGTTTATGAATTTGTTTCTCTAGTCTACCTGGACTAGCACAGGAACCAATCATAAAATTTGAGTAATAGAGGAAGTGCTTTTGAGAATAAATTCTGTGTGTGTCTCAGAGAAAATATTAATGCAATCTTCTGGAAGTCTCCATGACCAAAATAGTACAGATAGTAGAAGGTCTCCCTTAGCCATTTGCAGGACAAAATACAAGATTTTTGTTTGTTTGTTTTGAGACACATGATTACCTTTATGCATCCATATTTCTTAGAGTTGCACAGAAAAGCTTGATAGCATTTAGAGTACATTACATTTCAAATCCATTTTTGTCAAGTCATTCTGAATCATGAAGCCTCATGTATGATAGAACAGCACTGTACCACAAATAGTGTTCTTGACCATAACTTTTATGGGAGCAGATTGCTATTTTTCTTGTTTGTGGCACTGCAGGTGCCTCAACAATCAAGATGTTTATTTGCAGGCTATTGCCTTTTAAGGGCTTTTGACTGTGTGCATCCTAATGAACTATAAATAACATTGAAAAAGGATGTGAATTTCAGAGGACTCATTATGATCGTGCAGAGCCTGTAGATGCAGAATAAGAGACAAATCATCTGACTGGAAAAGGGAAATTATACAAGGTGTAGCGTCAGGAAAGGTGTGTGTCAGGATTGTATTCTTTTACTGCATTTTTTCAAACCATATGCTAAGCAAATGAGCTGGGGAACTAGACTGTATTAGATACAGCAGATCATTTTGACTGGTTGCTGTTGTCTTAGGTGCCAGTGTTGCTTTCAAACCTTAGCGACCCCCCTCAACACAACAGAATGAAACACTGCCAGGTCCTCTGCCATCCTCACAACTGTTCCTGTCCTTGGACCTGCCGTTGGAACCACTGTGCCAATCCATCTTATCCAGGGATGCCCTCAAGCAGGGTGTCTTTCCCTCGGAACAGTCTCTCCTGATAGTGTGTCCAAAGCATAAAACATGGAATCTCTCTAACCTTACCAAAAGGATCACTCTGTTCATAAGTCTTCTAAGATAAATTTGTCTGTCTTTTAAGCAGTCTGTGGTGCTTTCAATATTCTTTACCACTACTGAAACACAAATGCATCATTCCTTCTTTGGTCTTCCTTATTCGAGGTCCAACTTTCACAAGGTATATGAAACACTTGAAAATATCACGGCTTGGGTGAGTCACACTTTAATCTCCAAAGTAATGTTCCTTCTTTTCAGCACTCTAGAAAGTTCTTGTGCAGCAGAGTTACCTAACGCAACTGATCTGTTGATCTCTCGAAGGTTGCTTCCATGAGCATTGATTGTATATTCAAGGAAGACAAAATTCTTAACAACTTCAAATTTTACTCCAGTTATAAAGGTTTTACTGATGGGTCTAGTTGTGAAGGTTTTGGTTTTCTTTACATTGAATTGCAATCCACATTGAAGACGACAACCCTTTATTTCATCATCAAATGCTTTAGATCCTCCTCACTTTCAGCAAGCAAGGTTGTCCCATCTGCCTAATGCAGGTTATTAATAAACCTTTCTCTAATCGTGATGATATAATCTTATCAGTACAACAACATATCCATGCAAGTGGTACTTGTTAACAATTTTCTAGAGAAAAAATCCTCTACAAGGAGTTTATTTGTAATCTACAACAAAGGTGCATTTTTACTATAGCAGGCTGAAAGAGTCTAACTCCTGGTGTTTTCTTCTAAGGAAAAACTGCCATGGGAGAGTCAAGTGGGTTGAAACCAAGATGTTTATATATTCTATTTACATTATGGAACTCTTCTCTACTCTTTTATTTTTAGCATAGTGTATGGAAATAGCTTAATAAAGTTTGTCTCAATGCTAGTTATTAGGGATCCAGAACACTGAACTGTTTTAGCAATTGATTAAAGTTCCATCTCCCCTGAATAATAACATCAGGAAGTCCTCAGAGAGCTTTACAAGGTTTCACTTTGTTTTTGTTAGCTGCATATCAATTCAAATGACTGTGTTATGCTTCCTAAAATAATCCTGGTCCTCATTATGAGCCAATGTGGAAAGGTGGATGTAGGTGCTAGAAATCTCTCCTGGGAATAAGATCTAGTTTGTTGGTTTAAAATCAATGTATACATTGCCACCACATTTCACACTACTTCATGTGTTTGAGTTTCTTGACTATCAAATGCTAACAGTTGTTTCGAGAGCTGAAAATAGTACCCCCCTTTTTTTTTTCAACCTAAGTAAACTGGTATATAAAAAATGAACTTACTAAGTAGAGTTAGAGTATCAAATGCTTATAAAAATTAAACTCTTTTATGGTAAACATGAAAGAACTATTTGATAAAAGACTCACTACCATTGAGTCGATTCAAAATCATATTATAGGGTAGACATCACCTTTTAGTTTCCAAGACTGTATCTGTTTACAGGAGCAGAAAACTGCATTTTACACAAGAGAGTGGCTTCAAGCTTCCTGTCTGGTAGTAAGTAGCCCCGTGTGGAACCAGGAGTACCACAAATTACAATTCAGACAACCGGCCCCTCAAAACCCCCAAACAACCCCAAACCCCAAACAAATTGCAATAGTGTGTTAAACAATGTGCTCTCAAGTTTTTGCCAGTTGTATGAGTTTATGATTTGAATTTGTGTTATTGAAATCATGCTTTCAGTTTTTAAATATATTATCTGGTGTTATTTTTATTCAGAAAATTACCTGTAAGTAATCAAAAGTCAATTAATGTATATATGTGTAAAGATGAAGCAATTTTGTACTATCCTAATGTTCATATGTGTCACCACAATAAGGTTTTCCTTTTGTTTTCCCTTTCCTAATACAATACCATCTTGTCTTTGCCTATAGCTATGGTTATCAAGTTGTGGGTCGCGACACCTTTGGGAGTTGAACAACCCTTTTACAGTGGTCACCCAATTCTTAACAGTAGCAAAATTATAGTTATGAAGTAACAATGAAAATAATTTTAAGGTTGGGTGTCACCACAACATGAGGAACTGTATGAAAGGTTCCCGGTTTTGGGAAGGTTGAGAACAATTAACGTATTGTGTGTGTCGTTTCTAACAATTAAAAAAAATCAAATCAATTGCAGTAGAATCAATTCTTTCATTTCCTCTTCAAAAATAAGACTAGGTAGAGATGATTTTCAAAATGATAAATAATAGCTGCAAACAATCATTAGTGTCTCCCCCTCTCCACAGAAAAAATATGATGCTGGCTTGCATTTACACAAGGGGGTAGGAAAATTAAACTCCACATCAGTGTTATTCAAAGCTGATCTTTATGAGTCTGAGGTCAGACATGTACTCCCTATCAATTTTGTCATGAAACATTTGGTGTCAGTAATTCATTACAATGACTACAGAGAAAACTCATAGACAGTACTCATGATGGTAAAGTTTATTAAGTAATTAATAGGCTACAAATGCTTACAATGTAATTATTCCTATAGGACAGCTTATTCTCAGTCATAACTCTAGGCAGGCCTCTCTCTGGTCAATCTGAACCCTTGAAGACCGCCTAAAAAATTTGTGTTTGTCAGTTTGGTATCTATTTTTATGTCAATTCCTAGATTACTGTCTTCTTTTGTGTTTACATAATTTTCCATAGTATGAAGTCTTAACAATTTACTCATTATTTTTATATATTTAAAGTTATTTTCTATCCTGGGGATTACAACTAATTCTTAAAATTGTAAACTTGCTTAAATAATGCAAATTTAATTTCAATGGTATATATAATTAACACTCTGCTCTTATACTTTATATTATTCTTATTGCAGACTATACATCTGTACAGTACATACTGTACTGTATAAAATATATTTTAAATACCTATGCAACTGTCACAGAAGCCCTAGTGACATAGTGGTTACCCATTGGACTGCTAAACACAAGCCTGTAATTTAAATCCTCTTGCCAATCCAAAGGAGAAAGATGGGCCTTTTACCCACTTATGGAGTTCAAGTCCTGGGTATGCACAAAGGCAGCGATAGCCTGTCTTATAGAGCTGTTAGACTCTGAGAGGCTATGTATTTGTCTTTTTTATTATATCGAGAACAGAATAATTCTGTATTTTATATTAACCTAAGTGGTTCTATTTATTCATGATCCTTTTTCCTTTCTGTAGCTTTGAATTAGTGTCTAGTGTTCTTTCACCTTTGCCTGGAGGCCTTTTATTATTTCTTGTAGAGCAAGGCTACTTGAGATAAACTCCCTCAGCTCTTGTCGATCTGTGAATATCTTAACTTCTCATTCATTTTTGTAGGATGCCTTTGCTGACACGGGATTCTTGCTTGATGGCACTTTTTTTCTTTCTATCAGCACTTTAAATATGTCATCTTATTGTCTTCAGGTCTCAATTATTTTGATGAAAAATTCCTGTCCATCTTATTGAAGTACTCTCTATAATGAGTGACTTTTTTGTCACAACTTTCAAGATTATTTCTTCTTCATTGACTTTGAGAATTTGATACACTCTATTTTATATGGATATCTTTGCTTTCATCTTAGATTTAATTGAATTTTTGAGATATGTAGTCATATGTTCTATTAAATTTGCTTCTATAAATATATATTTATATATTCAAATGTTTATTATGAATTAGGTAAAGGTTTTCAGATCATAAAATCAGTTTTGCAAGCAATGATTCATATCTATTTTGATCTCATTCATTCATTGCAATCATTTCAAGATATCAGACTTATCCCTTTTCTACCTTGAGATCCCTGTTTTCATTCCTAGATCCTTTCTAACCTTTCTGACCTTTGTCCTTGGGTAAATGCCGCCCTTTTGATCTTAAATCATTGACGCTACTAAAATGCGCTTACATGAACATTATGTTATTCTTTTTTCTTCTAGACTTGTTTTTGGACTGGCATATGAACCACTGGGGTGAGTTCACTTCCAGTTCTGAAGGGTCATAATCTTGGGGGATTCTACCAGCAGGAAGCAGAGTTTTGAAAATGTTTTAGATGTAATTAAACATTTTAAGGAAATTACTTGCTGAGCTTAGGGGCTCAGAATCATGATCTTAAAGGACACCAAAATCAATGGACATAGCAGTTCACAAAGACAATGTCTTACACCCTCCTTTGGTGAGTAGAAACTGGAGTCTCAAAGGCTCATGTGTGGCTCTGTAAGGTGCGGCCATTGGCTTTTTCCAGCTAGAGAAAAGGAGAGTGAAGAAAATCAATAAACATATATAAATAATTCACCCACTGGGCTAGTGGAGTGCAGCTATATCAGTTTCTACACCCTTTAAATCAGAAGAAGAACTAGACGGTGCCTGGCTATCACTAACAACTACTTTGAAAGTACTGAATTTGTCAGACTGCAGGATTCACTTTCCCCCCCAAAAAAAAACTGAGCGAAAAATGAGGGTACATCTTATGATCTGAAGGTGTGGTACCTCAGAATATTTGTTGATGATCCCATGCTCCCACTTACTGTCCACTGCTGTCTGCAGACTATGGATTGCTGTGCATTCAGGGGAAGTCCTGCCTCCTGCAGTCTCCATGTCAGTCAGGTCACATGATCAGCACAGCGCACACTTCCCATCATGGTTCTTAACACCACTGTAGAATATTACCGCATTTTGCTTTATTTTAGAAAGTATTTTTGTATACTGATACTATGTGGTTCAGAATATTTTTTTCTTGTTTTCCTGCCCTAGAAACTGGGTGTGTCTTACGGTCAGGTGAATCTTATGGTCCGAAAAACATGGCAGTTACTTTGGAAGATCTTGGATAGAGTGGGAGAAAAATGCAGAATAAAATTCAAAATCATAATTGTGGAAATATTTCACCATTGTTTCTTCATATGTCCTTTCTAGCCTTTCTTACTTTCTACTTCTGTGATTTCTACTGTAGGAATTCATAGGTTTCTCATGCTCTATTCAGTTTTTTCTCCGCTCTTCAGTCTTAATCAACTTAATTCAACTTTATTTGAGTTCCTCATTCTTTCTCTCTTTGCTCTTGTTCGTTACTAAAAATATCTATTGAGTTTTTTAATTTAGCTACAGTAATTTTCAGAATTTATGTTCGCTTAATTTTATCAAGTCTATATGCATCTATATCAACTCTGTGACAGTGAGTTTGTTTTGCTTTTGGGGTCACTTGTTGATATTCTATTTATGGAGACACTGTTCTTCTGATTCTCTTTATTTCTTTGTCTATGTTTTCTTTAGCTCTTTCGACATAGGGTATTTTAAATAATTGACTATGTTTTTCTTTAATAGGTACAATGTCTTCGCTTCAATGGTCATGTTTTCTATACAATGATTTATTTTCTGTAAAAGACTCACATGTGTGCTTTTATTCCTTCTTTTAAAATAAGTCATTTTATTAGGGCTTCTATACCTCTATGCCAATACATGCACCAATTTTACCAAGGACATTTTTACACATGTGTTTTTGTATATATCTTCTGTTTGTTTTTGTCCCTCATGTTTTTGTTGTTATTGAAATCTATATTTTAAATATTATTGTGTGATAAATATAGAAATACAATTTTTCTTTCTTTAGTGTTACAGTTGCTGCTTTGGTCATTGATTCAGTCAGTGACTTAAAACACATTTAAAGAAATTTTTTTTTTTGTATCTCTGTTTCTTTAGCTTTTGTTGAATTGGTGATTTTATGATATTTCCTTAATAATCTAGTGTCAAAGAATGGGAGAATAAAAAAACAGTTCAAATTTTTGCAGATTGGCACAATGGTAAGTCATTTCTTCAATATGTTGAGGGTTCTTTTTAAATTTGCTTTAATCTCGACAAAATATCAACTGAGAGTAAAAACTTAGACTTTTCATATTTTTTCTTCTTTCTCTTAGCATATGTGCTGCTATAAGTGTGCATGTAGCTTTCTAGATTCTCTAGTGCAGGAGAGAACTTTGTAGATTTTTAATAATTTATCCAAAGTAACTTTAATATCCAAAGTGGTAGTTTGGATATTATCCAAAGTAACTTTAATATCCAGAGTGGTAGTTAGATTTGGTCAGCTTGGGCTGGCCCTGGTTTTAAGCAGTTTGGCAAGAATTCCCCTGTGAGGGGATCTAACAATGTGAGCATCTCCATGTTGGGATCTTCTGTAAGGACTCAAGCAGTTGTGGGAAGAATGGGGTGGAATGTAACCCCTTTACTCAGACCACGGATCTTAGGCATTCAGAAGAAAGTTTCCTTGGAGGGATGACCTACTTCCTATATAAGTAGATGCACTAGTGAGAGAAGTTCTTCTCCTGCTCATCTGGATCTTACATATGCATCATCAATCACTGTTTATTTGGCCCTGAGCCAGACCTGGTACACCAAATTGCCTGCCAAATTGGAAAGTATCAGCCGCCTGTCAGATCTGATTACCTTAGCCTCATTTGCATGCACCAGCCTCCAGTCTTCCGGGTTCATTTCTTTGCTTCCTGGTTTGTCTTCCTGTTTCCTGTTTCATTAACACCTGAAGCTATTTACGTCAGGAGACACCTCCAGCTTAATACTGACCCACAGACGAGGACTGGACTTATCCAATTATACAACTGTATGAGCCATTACTTTAATGCAAATACATACATCTCTCTTGCTGGTTACTCTTCCTGATTCTTTCTTTCTCATAGGTATATGTATATTCAGGGAAAACATAAAATTGAATTTGCTTTTTTAGAGTAACAAGTCTGGCACAGTAACTAACTCACCAGCCTTTCCTCTGTTTGCATGTCTCTACAGTGAGTTAAACATGTGGACTGCTAGCCACACTTCTGGCAGTTCAGCCATACTAACTATACAGGAGAAAGATGTTGCCTTCAAATTTTGTCTGAGAAACCCATGGAGCAATTCTACTCTCTCCTATGGGTTCTTTATGAATCACACTGGAATCAACAGCAGTGGTCTCAGCTTTTTTTTTAATAAAATATTTTTATAACTCTTGCTCCGTGTTGCAATGCTTTGTTCATTTTTTGAAATGTTTTCAAGGAGAACTTTTGCTCCTTATTTTCAAAGTACCTTAGACAGATCAATACAGAAAAACAAGATTGTTTGGGAGTCAGATCTTCTCCACTCTATACCTGGGAACGTGCACTGCATGTATGCTCTGTCATCTTCAAGGCGGCCACTGTGTCTGGGGAGGAATTTCAAGTGTGGGGAAGTCTCCTTTAATATGTCACGACTATCTACCCTAACCTACCTTTTCCTTAAATCAACATCTGTTAGTTTTCTGTAAGCCTGTGGTTATTCTCCTAGTTTTTTCTTTTTTTGGGGGGGGGGTAATCACTGCTCTCCGGTGGTGGGAGTAGGAGGCCCAGCCCCACTGCCGGAATTGAACCTCCGTCCCAGTGGGCCGCAGTCCTGCGCAAAACCACTATGCCACCGGGGCTCAGCCCTATTCTCCTAGTTTTAACAAAGTTTTTTCTTCTGAAACTTGTTGTTCAATTGCATGTGTGTGTTTCTCTGGAGATAACAAACCAAAAAATCATATTCACTCCATTGGGTTAATTCTGCCGCACAGTGACCTAATACAGGATTTTTGAGGATGTAAATTTTTATGGGATTAGATAGCCTCATATTTCTCTTGCAGATCAGCTGATGAATTTAGCCCTCTGACCTTGAAGTTCAAGTCCAATGTTTACATGACAGTTCCACTAAAAATAGCTTTTAATAGAGTTAGATAATTCCATTCAGTTATAAGCCATTTATCTCTCCAGAGCTGCCGTTCTTCTGATCTATTTACCAAAGCCCCTTTCCCGCTCAAACAAAACAATGCTTTTTTCTTACCTGCAATAAGGTAGTTCGGCTTATCTGTTTACAAGTCAAAAGTAATTCATTTCCACCCTGCTAGGGACTTGAAGGTAATGCAAAGGGACTGAAAATAATGAAATGTTGCAGCAATTTCCCTATTATTCATTTCCTTTCAATCTGACTCTGGTACATCTTTTGCTATTGTGTTTACCCACCATTCCAGGCATTTTACTCTGCACAATCATTTAGTGTTGTAATTTCCTTTACTGGCCTTTTCTAACCTGTCCTCACTATCACGATCTTGATAAAAAGGCACACTCTGCTATCTCATGGTGCCATATTCTTAAATTATCAGAAAGTTTTCATCATTCTGCTGACCAATGCATCGTTGTGTTTTGTATGTTTTCATAGAGAACAGATCAAATCAGAATTCTGTAACTTTGAAATAAATAAACCAATAGGTTTTAACATAGAATGATATGTGCTTTTAAAGCGGAGGTCTTGAAAATGTTGGTAGTTTTAGAATTTACACATTTGATCTGACTGGAGTTGTGAGTCTCAAAGCCTGAACAGAAGATCAACTCAGAAGACTGCTCAGAAGATCAACTTAAAAAAATTTGTACAAACTATTCCATGATCTGTTTCTGGATTGATGATATACTCAAGAAGATTATTCAAGTAGATAACTTATAATAAACTAAAAAAAGTACTGTAAAAAGAATAAAACACAAGTGCTAAAATATGCAAAGTGATAGTCCTTAGATATTTATCCTGTTAAAAATGAGACCATTTCTTGTTGACAATATTGCAATCGCAACTCTGAACTCATCACTTCTGATCAGAACATTGGCACGATATCTAACATAGATGGTTCCTCATCGCACTTATACAGGGTCTGATTCCAGACATAGGACCTAGAGAAAGTAAAGCTGAATAAATTTCGGGGAAAAGAGAAATATAACATAAACTCTGAATTGGTACCTAATGATTAGCTGGGATCATGGCTCAGGTTTAAGAATAAAACTAAGAACAGAAGAATACATGGAAGATAGAATATTTTTTAAAAATCTCCTGTGGGCTAGCCATACTATTAATTTGTTGGTAAACAGTGAGGGTCATTTTAAATGTGGGTTATTTACAGAAAGGGTTTTTTGACTATTAATCTAGAGTATTGTTGTTGATGTCAGATACATGTTTATTTGTATTTTATGATTTATGGAAACACATTCCTTTATGTATAACACCAGAACAAAACATGAATAATATTAGAAGAATGGAGTCCCCTATTTTAGTCTGGGAGACTAGAGAAACAAATTCCATGAGAGACGCTAATATGTGTATAAGAAAGAGCTTTATATAAAGAGTAATTATACATGAAGGTAACATTCCCACCCAGTCCAAATCAAGGCCATACGTCAGGTTTTAGCCCAATTTGTCTGATACCCACCTATTAAGCCCTCTCCAGACTCATGGAACACATGCAGTGATGCTGAATGCAGGAAGATCACAGGCCAGCGGGTGGAAGTTTTTCTGGATCCGGGGGTGGTGCGAGCGTTTCAGCGAGGCCAGGGACCTTCTCATTGTTCCTCGTTTCCATCAGGCTCGTTATCCATAATGTCTCGCTCCGCGTCAGCCTTGCCAGTAAAGAGCCTCCGAGGGAATGGGCAGAGAGCGTCTCCGGCCTCCAAGAGAAGAAGCTGGAGCTCTAAGAATCCCTAGGAGAAGGCAATGCCGGTGCAGAGGCCTCCAGGGCGGCATTCTGATTGACAGGCTGGACTTCGCCTCTGCGTTCATAATCCTCACAATGACACCAGATTACGTAACTACCACGTCCCTTGACACTTTCCTTAGCTCTTGCGGAAACTCTTTGTGGACCTGAATGGCAGTTGTATGCAGCGAACAAGAGAATACGACTTGCTTTAAAATCAGGAATGGTGTGTAACCGTGCTGCATCCCTGGACCATAGTTACTTAATTTGAATGATAGAAAAGCAATTCAAGAAGATAGATTATAAAAAGAGGAATCTGGTATCAGAATTGAAAGGTTTAGTAAGAACCTTCAATCCGCAAAAGACACAATCTTGCTCGCTGAACGTCAAAAGGAGTTGAAGCACAAAAGGAGTTGATGAAGGCATAGTCTTCAGTATGTATACAGCTCAATGTGAAGAAAAGCGATATCATCACAATTGGCCCCATCATTGGAGAAACTCATGAAGCTGTCAAGAATTCCCTTTTACTCGGATCTGCAATCATCGTCCATGGAAACAACAATCAAGAAATCAAAGGACGTAGTCATCTGGTGGATATGTGTTAGGTGCTACTGCGTACTTTATTGTCCGAACTCTGTACGTGAAGAATGAAACACTGTCTTGTCCTGTGCCATCCTCACCATTCCTATGTTTGAGACTATTGTTGCCGCTGCTGTGTCAATCCATCTTAAGGAACTTCCCCTTTTTTTTGACCCTCAAATTTACCAAATAGTATGTCCTCCAGGGACTGTGTATCCTGGCAACAGGTCCAAAGTCTGGGAAACAGAAATCTCACCTTACTTACCTCTCAAAGTCATTCTTGTTGTACTTCTTTCAAGAAAGATAGGTTTACTCCTTTAGCAGCCTGTGGGCTTTCAATATTCTCCTCCAGTACCACAAGTCAAATGTGTCAACTCTTTGTATTCAATGTCCAATATTTATGTATGTATATGAGACAATGGAAAATGCTATGGTTTGGATCAGGTATCCCTTAGTCCTCAAAGTAACATCCTTGCTTTTAGTACTAAAGAACTTTAAAGTGGTCTTCTGCAGCAGTTTTTACCTCATGCAACACATCTTCTAATCTCTTGACTGCTCCTGCCATGAGCATTGATTGCAGACCCAAGCAAGAAATTTTTTTAACTACTTCAAGCTTTTCTTTATTTATCATGAACTATTTCTACATTTGTGATAATTTTGGTCTTCTTGGCATTTATTTTTAATTCACACTGAAAGTTGCAATTCTTGATCTTCATTAGCAAATGTTTAAGGTCATCGTCACTATCAGCAAGCCAGACTGTGTCATCTGCCTAATACAGGGTGTTAATAAGCCTTCCTTCAATCCTGAGGCCACATTTTATTTTAAATAAGGCAGCTTCTCTGACGAATTACCAGGCATACAGAATGAAAAAAATATGGTAAGAGGATATCACTGTTGCATCCTCATATGCATATGAGAATTGGATGCTGAAAGAGGAAGGGTCAACCAAGAATCAATACATTTGAATGTTGGAACTTAAGAAGAATATTGAAAGCATTATGGATTTTCATGAGAACAAATAGATCTATCTTAGAAGAATTGCAGGCAGAATTTTTCTTATAGGCAAAGATGGTGAGTTTTCTTCTCATGTATTTTGGGTGTGTTTTCAGAAAAGAAAGTGATCATATTGGGTAAAGTAGAGTAGCAGTGAAAAATGGTAGAGCTCTCTACCAGAGAGACTGACCCAGTAGCTGAAACCATGGGCTCAAACAGAAGAAACGCTGTGCTGATGGTGCAGGACCAGGTTGTGCTTCACTATGTTGCACATTACGTACTCAAAGGCACCTAAGAACAATTGCAATGGGTACAACTGCTGCACGAGACTTTAAATTGTGAAAGAGCCAAGATTAATCTTCTGAACTGAAGTATTGACCATGCTCGAAGGTGCTTAATGGAAAAAATGCTTAGTTCATTGAAACCTACAGTTTTCTAAAACCTGATACATAGTCATAGAAAATAACCCAATAATAGAAAGGGATAAAAACGTAGCTAATCTAACACACAGGTGTGTTGTGCATCTAATAACCTTTGCTAGTAAGGTAGAATTGGATCAGATCCAATATATCAGCATAAAACTCTGCTACAGGAAAGATCCACTGTCTAGAAAAGATTGTCCTAAATCACATTCATTATTTAGTTAATGTTAGGATGCAAGTATAGTCTGGAATAATATTGGTAGCTGCAGCCCCAAATAGTCACTGCACCCAAAGCACAAGATCCTATAGACACCACTCCATAGCTATCAATGTATTCATACTCATCACCACAACACATGCCACCACAGAAGTAGTTGAGGTAGTATGGTATATTATATCATACTTTTAAAAAGTTAAGTCATTTTTTTTCTTTTTTTGGGGGGGGGTATCACTGCTCTCTGCAGTTTTTTTTCAAATGAACAGGACTAGACATTATAAGTCTTATGTATCTCAGAGTAGGTATGTCAAATCACAAGGACTTGAGAGTCTTCTATCTCTTAGCTTGTATTTTAATATATCATTGATTTCTTTCATTTAGATAAATACAAATTCACAAAAAATCATTGAAGCTGAAATTATTTTATTGGTGTGTTGGGGGTCATTCAATATAGTTGATTTGCTTTATATATGTATACATATATTTACACTGAATTGGCAGATTTTGTTCACAGATGCTGAATTTGACTTTTATAACTGTGCAGCATGGCACCATGTAGAGGAGTAAAGTTTCTGTCAATGGCTTTGCTAATAATATCCTTCATCATGTATGCAGCTTTTGAATCTAATCAGCACAGCTGTGATGTTATCTGTACAAATTGTAGGACAAAATAATATGTTTTCTGCTACTCTGTCCCACTTTCTACTTGCATTTTACTCTGTGGTTTTGTGTTCTGCTGTGTTCTATTGAAAGTAATGGAATGACACTGCCTTGTCATTTTCATTTTCTCCTCTAAATAAAAAATGAAGTCGTTTGGCTGAGTTTTCCCCTGTGTCTATACCAGAGTACATGTGTTTCTTTGCATTAAACAAACTTTTGACCATTTTATTTTATTTTTGGTTCCCTTTAGAAATGCTGACCCTGTATATGGGATCCTCTAGTTCTGCATATGGCTAACATGATTGACTTCTACCTGAGAGTTTGAGGGCTGTAGAAGTTCTTTAAAAGAAAAGTTTAGCAATCTCTTTTTAAATCAGTCATTGAGGACCCTAGGTAGCTGAGCTCTATTCTGACACCTTTGGGTCTCAATTGATTTTATACTAAGGAATTTATATATATATATATATATATATGCAAATCTTCATACGTATGTATGTATGTACATGTACAAATGCAATGTAATGTTGGAGAAGCCAATTGAATTTAAATACTAACATTTTCTCAGTATTCAAAGAAGTTGAGGATTTACCTATAGCTCTTGTTTTCCAACAACCCAAGATAGCTATTTATGTGGTTTCAGTACATTACCAGAACTATCTGTAATTCAGAACATACTTTTTCCTTTCTTTATCAATTCAAACTGAGCAAATATACATAGCTATATTTTAGAAAGTGGAGATAATCTATAAAACTCAGTGCCAAAAAGTACAAACTTGTTTCTCAGGAACTTAAGTTCTTTTTTAAGTTCCTCAAGTAATTCTTCATATCTACCAAGTCCACCTGATTATGAGTGATAACTTCTATATACACTCAGCTATGTACCTTATCTGGGTAGGCACTATCTGCATCACAGTGATCAATTCAAACACATGATAACTAGTTATCTCAGGGTCAAGAACTAAGCAATGAGCCAGGCTTACTTTCTTCAGAGAGGTGGCATTATTTATTTTTATAATAAAGGAGAGCAAGTCCTGAGAAGTAGGATAATGCACAAAATCTCCAAAGTCCAGCTCTTGCAAGAAACTAGTGTGCTACATTCACACACACTCATCTCTGACCCCTCCTGCACAACAAACACACTCCTCCCTTGAACCTGTCGAGTCACCGTCTCCACTGTCCCACAGAATTCATGAAATTTCAAGGAAATGGTTCATGCCATGGTGGGTGCATTTCAATCCCAAGTTCAAAGGTCAGGGTAGGTGAAGCCCGACATTGAATCCAAAGGATGCCTAGCTGTTGCTGCAGTTGAAATCCTTCCTGCTTCTCAGAGAGCCCTTTTTCCCTTTTATGGTAAACGTCAGGAGGGCACTCCAACAATGCTTATTTACTATAAACCAGTGAATCTCTTTCCCAGCTTCTTGGCAGATACAGGTCCAGACAGGGAAATATCTTTTGGTGGGAGTTAAAAAACTGGCTAGAAAAGCCACATAAATTATTCACTGCCCTTTTTAGAAAAGAATACAAATCTACAAAAACACAACATACAGTAGTTCCAAAGTCTTAAAAATCAGTTCTATGACTCACCTGTAGGAACCTGTGACAGCTTCCAAGTACCATCTGTGTGCACTTATTAAAATGTTGTTAGGTACCATCAAGTCACTTTCAATTCATAGCTACCTTATGCATAACACATCTGTACACTCAAAGCAATCCTCATAGAAGAGTACTTGTACATGAGAACCTGATCTTGAACTAACTTTACAATTGTTATATGTGAGGACATAATTGCTTCCACTGTGTCTATTTATCATAGACACTTAAATGACACTGAATTTGCTGAATTTTAGATTCCAGGTGGCACCGCAGTACGCATAGAAAATTTACTGATTACACAAACCTCCTCCCCCAGCCCAAGCAATTAAAAACACTTATACTATAGTCCATAATCCAGGATAAAGCTAGGTATCTACTACTGTAGTCCTTTGATCATTCCAGGGTAACCCCTTCCCTCACAGGGGCAGTATAACACACTTTTAGAAACACTGCCTAAAAACACTTAGCTTTTCTTGGAAGACTCCTTGGAAGTCTTCATTTGTTATACAACTCCCTCTTCCCCATTCAAGCATATTGTATTCTGTGTCTAATATACTTTTGTTACAGCAATGTGAATTACCATATATATTCAAGTAAAAGCCAACCCGAATATCAGCTAAGACACCTAATTTTACCACAAAAATGGCATTAAAAATGTGCTGAAAAGTTTGGCTTACATTCGAGTATATATGGTAATTTGTATGCTGATGGACTTCAGTCTCTTCTGTATACTGTCCATAGCATTAGACATGTATAGAGAACCTCTATGGATTCATTTTACTGTCCCGAAGTCTAGCTTGACTTGGGGTTCTAGCTTGTCCTTTTTATCCTCCAATTCCATCCATTTTCTCTTCCTTGGTGTAAGGTCCTAAATCAGACAGAGCTAAAGACAATTCCTGCTTAGCCAGGTCTCATAGTTTCATAAGGTCAAATATCCTTATTAACAAATCCCTTAAGCTTCTAATGATTACATACATATCTGGGTGTACCCTAACCAGGTAAGAGATGGGAGTAGGTGCCAAGATCAAAGAC
The DNA here is from genome assembly GCA_004026705.1 of Nesogale talazaci. Taxonomy (NCBI): domain Eukaryota; kingdom Metazoa; phylum Chordata; class Mammalia; order Afrosoricida; family Tenrecidae; genus Nesogale; species Nesogale talazaci. Next base: position 30,953 of record PVJH01014922.1, on the reverse strand, counting down.
TGCAGCCATAAATATGGATTAAGATTCAATATCAGAAAAACCAGATTCTCATAAATGAACTCATAGGTAACATCATGATAAATGAAGGAAAAATGATGTTGTAAAGGCTTTTGTTTGCTTGGACCACAATCAATGTTTGTAGAAACAGCCACCAGGAGATCAAAAAAAGCTTTTTTGGATAAATTTGTTGCACACACAAAAAATCATGTTGAAATGCCAGGATGTAATTTTGAGAACTGAAATGTGCCTGACTCAAGGTATGGTATTTCCCATTGCCTTATATGCATGTGAAATTTGAATATTGAATAAAGAATATTTAAGAAGAATCTATATATTTGAATTATAGTGCTGGAGAGGAATATGGAAACTTCCATGGACTGCTAAAAGGACAAACAAAACAAGTCATCAGAGTTACTTCCCTCATTAGAGGGAAGGATGTCCAGACTTACCTCTTTTTTTTTTTTTCACTATTTTTGGTTTTAATTTTAATAAACAACTTTATTTGGGGGAGTCTTATAATGCTTATAACAGCTTGTATATCAATTGCGTTAAGCATATTTGTTCATATATTGCTATCTTTATTTCCAAAACATTTTCTTTCTACTTAAGCCCTTGTTATCATCTCTTCCCCCCCTCCCCCATTTCCCACCCTCCCACCCTGGTGAATTTTTGATAATTTATAGATTATTTATATTTTCAAATTTATAACATTCACTGTCTCTCTTCACCCACACAGAGTATGTTAATCATTGGTATATGGAACCACATTTCCACCTTCTCTCCCCCCCTTCCCTCTATCCTCACATTATCATTACTGTCCTTACTGGTCTTGAGGAGGTTTTCTGTTCTGAATTCTGTGTGTTGTGAGCTCTTATCTGTACCAGTATACAAGTTCTTGTCAAACAAGATGTGTAAGATAGAACTGGGGTCATGACAGTGTGTGTGTGTTAAGCATTAAAGAACTAAAGGAAAGCTGTGTGTTTCAATGATGCCGTCCTGCACCCTGCCTGGCCACTCCCTTCCTTGTGACCCTTCTGTGAGAAGATGTCCAATCAGGAGAGATCATTCTTTGGAGAAGGACAACATGTTTGCTAAAATGATGAGAAGCAAAGAAGAGTGAGACATTCAACAAAATAGATTGGCACAGTGGTTGCAAGAATGGGTTCAAACATGAAAACAATTGTGCAGATAGCAGACCAGTGGGCAGTGTTTCTTCTGTTGTATACATGAGCTGTGTTTTAGTCTGACTAGAAAAACATTTGACATTATTAGACATAAATTATTAGACATTAATAGGTCCATAAGAAAGACCTTTATATACAAGAGCAATTGAATATAGAGAAAACATCTCAGCCCAGTCCAGATCAAGTCCATAAGTCCAATATTAGCCCATATGTCCAATATCAATCTATAATGTCCTTTTCAGACTCATGAAACACATGCAAAGAAATCAACTACAGGAAGATTACAGGCCAGTGGATGAGAAGTCTTGTGGATTCAGTGGTAGTAGAAGCATCTCAGCACTGTGGTGATTCTTCCTGTGGATCCTCCAGCTCAGAGCTCTGGTGAATGAGTCTCTCTCCAGGCATCTTGTCAGCAGCATGTCTTGCAGGGAGTGAGCATGTGTTCAATCTCCTGTGAGATGTTTATCTCCTTTGCTCCTCCAAATGAGGTCATCAGACTAAGACCTGATTGACAGGATGGAGTCCACCTCTTCAATCTAATCCTCTCAAATTGACAGCAGATTATGTAACTACCACAAGCTGGAACTGACAATGTTATCCAACAGCAACAGCACATGAGATATCTGAGTTCTTCATTGGAAACATAAAAACACGATTCTCAGGAATGGTCTCCTTTGAAAAGATAGAACAGACTTAATTTAAAATAAATATTGCAATGTCTGCATTCTTGTTGCTGAAGTACAGTCAAGTCAGTAATATAGGCAGTTATTCCAGCCTTACACTCTTGCTTGCAGTGTTTCTTCTTCTTGTCGAAGCAATTCAACTCTTATTCCATTAGATCCTCGAGTTTTATATTTGGCTAATGCATTTAGTGGTGCTTGAATTTCTTCCTTCAGCACCATTGGTTCTGGGCTATGTGCGCCCTCCTGTAGTGGTAGACTGTTCACTCATTCTTTTTGGTACAATTTTCTCTTGATGCTTTCTGCATCACTCATTATTTTGCTTCTAGAATCTTTCACGATGGCAAGTTGAGGATTCATTTTTTTCTGAAGTTCGTTCAGTTTCATATATGGTATGTATATTCTTCCTTTTTGGTTTTCTGTTTCTAGGTCCTTGCACATTTCATTATAATCTTTGACTTTGTCTTCTCAAGCTGCCCTTTGATAATTTCTAATTAACTCCTTAACAGTATCATTTCTTCCATTTCCTTTGACTACTCTCTGATTAAGAGTAAGTTTGAGTCCCTTCTGACATACACTTTGTTTTTTTTTCTTTTTTTTCCTGGTATTTTAATGATTTTTTTACTTTCTTCATGAGTAATAATGAATAATCTTTTTTATGTCCTGTCTACCTCCATAGGTCTTCTGTTATTAGTGTTCAATGCATTAAATCTCTTCCTGAGATGGTCTAATTCAGGTGGGATCGACTTGAGGTTATATTTTGGCTCTTGTGGACTTGGTTTATTTTTTATCTGCTTTATCCTGAACTTCTATATGAACAATCGATGGTCTGTTCCTGGCCTGGTTTAAGCTGATGGTATGGAGCTTCTCTTAATGGTGTCTTCCCATAGATGCTGCCAATTTGTTTTTGTGCATTCCATCTGGTGGAATTCATGTATACCACAGTGTTGTTGGAAAAAAAAGTTATTTGCTAAGAACAAGTAGCTGTTTTTGAGAAATACTATCACTTGATCTCCAGTCTCCATTCTATCACCAAGACCATATTTCCCAACTATGGTTCCTTAGTCTTTGTTTCTGGCTTTTGCATTCCAATTGCTAATAATTATCAATGCATCTTGGCTACATGTTTGGTTAATTTTAGACTGAGGTTATTGATAAAAATCCTTAATTTCTTCCTTACTCCCTTTTTTTTTAGTTAGTGCATTACTGGGAATAACACTTTTATATTCAATTGATTTCCATAAAGGCAAACCAATATAATCCTATCCCATTTTATTTCTTGATGGATTTTGCAAAGTCCTTTTAAAATAAAGAATGCCTTGACATACCTCTTGATCGTGCTAATCCCAGCACAGTGAATCATAAGACTATCCATATCAAACTGGCAAGTACTAGTCTGTTATAACCCACGAAGGTATGGAATATGCATAGTTATGCATTCCATTTAATTGTTGATCACTGCAAATTTTCTTTTATTCATACTTTCATTCCAGGTTATAATCATTAGCAGATTTTTGCAGTTGTTCTCCTTACCTTGAGGTTTGCTCTGTCAACAAATAAGATCCGAAGGCTATGCTCCTACAGACTTTACTTGAATCATGTCCCTATGCTTCGCTCCATTCTGAGAAAACAGTTTCACCTCAGTCACATGTGGAATCCCCTTGGGCCTATCCTCCAGCACTGTATGCTACAATGATTTGTTTCCATTTATTAGGCCTTTAGTTTCTGACAATGTTTCAAAGTTATGCACATGATTTTCTGAGATTTCTTCCTTCTTTGGTCTTAATCTGTAAACTTTCTTGAAACTGGGATCGCTTTGAGTGACCTTGTTGACATTTGAAATCCCAGTGACATAATTTGTAGCATCACAGCACACAAGTAACCACGGTCGAACAAGCTGGTACCCAATTGGTTGTTTTTTATAGGCTAATATAAAATCAGAAATTGCTTTAATTTGTTTATTGGTTAATTATTTTGTTACCTTATTGTCTGTTGGATAGGGTTCTCAGAATGGTTTCTTTCAGTTTAATTTTTTTCCTTGAAATGGCCACCATTTTTTGGTTCTGTCTATGTCTTTAAACTTTTTGATAAAAACATGGTATTTTAATAGAATAATGACAGTTCTAGATCATTATTTAGGCCTTATTTAATTTTGCTAAAGTTTTTTGGGGGGAGGGGGACATCAATACCCTCTGGTGGTTGTGGGAGCTACCCAGCGCTGCTCCTGAGAGTCGCCTTTGGATTTGAACCACCAAGCCCGCAGCTGCAGTCCCGCATTCAACCATTTATGCCACTGGGGCTCAGCCTAGTTTTGCTAATTTTTGGTTATAGTTTTTGCTTTTAGTTTTTGTCTGCTTTATCTTCTCTTACCCATTGACTTTTCCAAACTAGTTTTATAGGAGTCAATGGAAGGAAAACCTCCACTGCAGACTTGTAAAATGACTGCATACCGAGGTCAATCTAGCAGGCTTTTACTGAGCATTGAGATATACTTTAGGAGAAAGTTTAGTACTTCCTCAAGTTTTTCATATCACAAGTCTTATCTCTAAAAGGATGTCACTTTAAAGGTCCTGATTTCCCATGAAAATTCTATCCTCTGCTAAGGTTGTGACTCTTCAGTCATCACCTTATGCTCCAGGCAGCTACAGCATCTCAGTGCATCTTACTGTGCATCTGGCCATCCTGCCACATCTCTGCTGTGAATGGCCTCCAGGGTAGATGAAACAGAAACAACCCATTTGCTTTTGCTCTGTAGATAGTCACTTAGTAGATTCCAACTAGTAAACATCCAACTTTGTTAATAAGATGTGATATACTCATTTTAGAACCAGGCACTAAGACCCTAAAAGGAAAGTGTTCAAACCAGTTTCCAATAAAAAAAAAATAACTTTCAGAGTCTTCTCTTCATTTTGACAAACATTTCCTCAGCTTCCATGATCTCATTTTATGCACCGGGTTTTCAACAAGGTATATATGATCATTTTTCCACTTATCATTTTCTTTTTTTTTTTTCTTTACAGTATGGTGATGTAATGTGGAAGGTCTCACCCTAGCACTAGAGTTCATTATCTCTTGAAAATACAATTGCTGCAGAGTGGATTCCGTTTATTCTGACTCTATTTGTGACAGAGTAGAACTATACTCAATAGAGTTTTCAAGGTTTATTTTTCAGGATTATAGACATGGTTCATTATTCTGGTTCAACAAAGACTATGACCTTTAGGATAGTGATTGAAATGTTACACTATCAATAGTCTCCTGGAGACCCACTCTTATTTTACTCATTTGACATCCATTGAGACAGTATTGATAGACCCTATCATATATGTCAGACTGTCAATCTGTGTCTTCTTCTCCTTGTTATTCTGGCTTGTGATGTTGCTACTTACTGTCCAGTAAGCCACTAACTTTTGTGGATATTTTCAAAGATCCAGCTTTTTTTTGTTTATAATTTGTTTCATTACTGTTATTTTACTATGCCATTATTCTGATTTAGGGAGCTTAAGTGATCTTTATTCCTTAGTTTTCTAAGGTAAATACTTAGGCTGCTGCTGTTAGATCATTTTTACTAATATATATTTACTGTCAAAATTTATCTTGAGCACCTCTTTTACTACATCTTGCCGGTTTTTAAAAATTATCTCTTCATTTTCATTATTTCTTACATTTTCTTTACCTGCTTCTTTGATCCACAGGTTATTTAGAAATGTGTTTCTTTAATTCCACATATGTGAGAATTCTAGTCAAAATTACAGGACTAATTCCAACTAAACTTGCACTAGTTCTGGTAATATCCTTTTCATGATTCCTTCGTATAAATTTAAATTTGTTACTGAGTGTTATAGCAGGACAAAATCTACTGTGGGGAAAAATTTATATGATTTTGAGAAAGTATATATTATGCTATTTCTGAGTTGAATATTCTATATTCAAGTTGAATAGTACTGCTGTGTAAGTAAAATATGCTCTCAACGGTTTTCTTCCTACTTGATCTATCAATTGCTGAAAGAAGATTGAAGTCTCTGACTATCACACTAGGTTTATCTATACCTCATTTCAGTTATACCTGATTCTTTATATTCTGTTTGTTAGAAGCATACACACTTGAGATTTTATCTCTTCTTAAAGTATTGATCACATTTTTAAGATGCAATATTCTTCTTTACTCCTTTATATGTAATATTCTTCTTTACTTCTACTTTAAGCCTTGTTCTTAAGATTTTTATACTTCTCTTTCTGTTTCCATACCTTTCTCCATACCTGTCTCTATCTTCTAATTTTTCTTTTAAAATCATTTTATTGGAGATTTGTACAGCTCTTGTCACAATCCTTATGTATATCCATTGTGTCAAGAACACTTGTACATATGTTGCCAACATTATTTGTCAACCATTTTTAACTTGGGTTTTGGATATCAACTCCTCATTTTTTTCTGTTTCTTTTTTTGTTAATTGAGCCACTCCAGGTTTCTTGGAATTACTCTTCCATGACATTTTTTTCATCCTTAATTATTATCTACATGAATTTTTAAAAATATAAGATGTCTTTACCTACTACTTATGTTGTGGTCAACATATACATCGTTTCTATATTATTACCTACTCTGGCAATCTCAGCTTTTAACTTGGTATGTTTAGACTATTTGCATTTAAATTAGCTATTGGTAATATTTGAAATTTTGTGGTACAAGCATTTTGTAAAAGAAAAATCTGATGAGCTGCTTCTATGAAGGTTATAGTCAAAAACAAAATGTTAGTTTTTTAAGAGTCATTCTACTCTATATCTTTTTTTCAATTGCAGTATGCTTCTATTTTCTGTCTTGAAATACCTATGGTTTTCATATATTTGAATCTGTTATCAAATTACAAAATACATTTAAGTGTAATATAACCACAAGGTAACTAACTAATCTTAAGGTATCCAATGCATAAGCAATACTCAGAATCCACTTTATAATAAACATGTAAATAAAAAGCTACCGCACAAAGTGTGATACTTGCAATATTTTTGTGTGCAATGAGTGAGTTTTTAAAATAAATTGTTTTATTGGAGGTTCATGCAACTCCCATCATGATCAATACATATGTCAATTGTATCCAGACCACATTTTCAGATTTGTTACCATCATCATTCTCAAACCATCCTCCCTCCACTTAGGCACCCAGGACTACCTCTCCATATTTCCCCTATTTCCTTCCCCACATCCTCCCCCCACTAACCCTTAATAATTTACAAACTGTTATTACTTTTTCATATTGTACACTGTCCGATGTGTGCCTTCCCTCACTTCCCTGTTGTCTGTACCCCAGAGAGGAGGTTATACGTAGATCCCTGAAATTGGTTCCCCCCTTTTATTCCACCATCCCTCCACCCTCTCTGTATCACCATTTCCACCACTGGTTCTTCCTGAAGGTATCATCTATCCTAAATTCCCCATGTTTCTGGCTCCAGTGTACATCCCCTGGTCTAGCTGGATTTGTTTGGTAGAATTGGTAACATGATAGTGGGTGGGGCAGGGGGAAACATTTGAGAACTAGAAGGAAGTTGCATATTTTAATATTACTACATTGTACTTCGACTGGATCACCTCCTCCCTGCAATCCCTCTGTAAGGGGATGTTACTTCACCTATTGATGGGTTTTGGATCCCCAATCTGAATACTACATCATTTATAATGATATAATTTTTAGTTCTTTGTTGCCTGATACCGGATCACTTCCACACCGCATGGTCACACAGGCTGGTGTGCTTTTTCCATGAGGACTTTGTTTCTTCTCAGGTAGATGACTGCTTGTTTACTTTCAAGCCTTCCATCATGGAGGTCAGTGAACAGACCTTGAACTATTTATAGGTTTTTATATTGTTATTATTTTTATTTATTTTTACTTATTAATATATATAGGACATTTGTTTTTTTTGCTCTTATCATTGTTTTATTTTCTTTTGCTGCTTCATCTTATAAAGCCTTTTTTGTGTGTATATTGTTACCTCTGCACGTCTATCTAGATAAGATAGGCTGAATAAACAGTCTGGAAGAGAAAATGATGGGACTGGTGGTTCCGGGCGGGCATGGGAGATCTATATCATTTTTAAATGAATCTGTAGCCAATTCAATCATGGTTAAAAGTAGCAGCAATTTTATCATGCTTTCCACTTTTTTCAATTATATTCTGTTTCTCCTTCCTTTTTTTAATCCAACGTTCTTAAATTCATTAAATCTTTAATATGAATCATGTCATCTGCTATCTTAGAATATAAACTTTATTGTTTTTAAACTTCTTGAGTGATTGCTACAGCATTTCATATATATGTACACACATATCCAAAGCTACCTTAAAATGATTCCATATTACCACTTCATGTGTAATTGCAAGGAAATTGAAATATTATTCCCAGTTTCATTTCTCTATCTAATTTGACCTTGCTACTATTAATTAATTTTAGGAACATTAGTGGTGCAATCGGTAAGTACTTGACTGATAATTAAAAGATCATTAGTTCTAATCCAGCATTCACTCCCAAGGGAAAGATATGTTGATCTTCCATAAAAATGTATAATGTTTGAAGTCCTGCAGGGCGTTTAAATTCTGCTTTCTGTGGTCGCTATGGGTTGCAATTGATGCAACATCATCAGATTTGGTTTGTCAATTCATTTTGTTATCTATATGGTATAATTATTCAATATATTATTATAACGATGTATGAGTGAACAAATATAGTCACTTTAAATTCCTTATTCAATTATGTGTCTCTGTAAGTCTGGTAAGTATGATAGTTGGCTTGTTTTTTTTCTTACTATTTTGCATGTCATAATATTTTTGTAGATAGTCAGAAATATTATAATGATAATAGAATCACAAAGCTAAAAGAAGAACCAATATAATACCAATATTTAATCATAACATTAGATAAAAAGATTGCACAAAGCTTTCTACCCTACCCTCTTTACCATCATACCAACCAAACTTGATTATAGCAGCAATAAATTCGAGGGAAATGTGCTCTAATCTTCTCTAATAGAGCAGATAATAGGAGCTGAGCTAAATAGATCTTTTATTTAAAAACTGATCATTTGCCTTGGTGCTGAAACCACATATGAGGGGCTACCAAAAATAATCAGATATTTTTCAGAGCTATATATTTAAATTTTTCTCTAAAACAGCATTAGCACCTTCGAAGTATTCTTCATTACACTTAATACATTTGTCAAGTCTGTGGTTTTACTCTTGTAAACATTTTTCAAATTCATCTGCATGGATGGCTGATGAGATCTCGCTCATTTTTTTCTTCACCTCTTCTATGTTGTCAAATTGCTGTTCATTCATGTCCCTCTGTAGTCCAAGAAACAAACCAACAAAAAGCTTGCAAAGCGTGTGATAGTGAGGTTTATTTTGTCCACTTGGCAAGTAGGAACATGTGGAATTACTAAGGTCGCAGTTTCATTGGAAGGCAAAGAGAGAAATGGCTCTGGACAGCCCGCCCCCTTTTCTCTTGCTCACTGGGAATCAGACCAGCATGCTGTTGTAGCATCTAAGATTCTCCACCTGTGGGCCCAACCTTCCTATGGATCACGTCACTAGAGTTTGAAGCTACTTTGCAACCTGCTTCACCACATTGCTGTTCTTTATATAGCCTGAGCTTGAGGTGGGTGGATTTTGTGGTTTTGCAGTGCTTGGATTCCATAACCCATCCTGGCCCACTTTGTTAAGCACCTGAGCTACTGACTGCTGTTGATCCACCTGAGTGTTTGCTGCCTGTGAGCAGGTTCTGAGTGTCTTTCCCAAGGGAGGACTCTGCTGTTTTCTTCTTTGCCTTGATTTGACAGCCCATGTGAGTTGAAGAACTTCCAATATTTTAATTGTTACACCAAATTGAGTTGAACTGAGCCCTCTGTACTGCTGTCTGGACTAGTTAGCTATTATATTCCTTCTCCCTGTATGTGTGTGTATATATATATATACATACATATATATATATGTGTATATATATATATATATATATAATTAGTGCCCTGGAGAACCCTAACACAGAGAGCAAGGTCAGGTGTGTAAGTGCATGGGGCAAAGGAGGCATGCTGCTTCCTGCCCCAAACTGGAGCACTGAGATGGCTGTTGTGTCATCTGCTGATTCCAGGAGCCGTCAGCAGACTGCCAACCATGGATTTCTTCAGATGACCTTGGAATCATTTACCTCTATATTAACCTGTAGGGTGCTCTCCCCACAGCCCACTTGATCATCCTGCTTCTTGTTTGTCAGTTTCCATAGTTCAATGAGCCAGAGAAGCCTTCTGCTCACACCAGACCTGTGACTTGAACCACAATGCACATGCTTACTTCTACAACCTTGTAAATCTCTCTCTACACACACACACACACACACCATGCCAGCATCACTACTTTTGCATACCTAGAAAACCCAATAAATAGTCACCCAAAGACTAATATCTCATGAGTGCACTAAGATTGTCTTTCAAACAAAACAATACTAACATTTGGCTTTTGATTACATTGAGTAGATTCTGGAAATCGAGGAACACTAACTCTGCTGTCTAGTCACACTTAATTTGTCCTCACTTGCTAAACATTTCGCTGTGAGAAACAAACAAGAAAATCCATGGCCATCAAGCAGATGCTGCCTCATAGTGACCCCCGAGGACCCGGTAGAGCTCCCCCTGTGGGTTTCTGAGATTACAACTTTATAGGACCATAGAAAGTCTCACCTTTCTTCCACAGATTAGCTGGTGGTTTCAAACTACTGCCCTTGCGGTTAGCAGTCCAGTGTTTGTCCACTCTGCCACCAGTAATTTGATGAGTAGTTCAGGAGAAATTAATTATTTAATGTGGCCCATCTAACCAGGTCCCTAGAAATTCCATCAAATGATCTTTCTTGTCTTAATCTGGATAAGAAGGAGGAAGGAAACCCAGTGATTGTCAGCAGGATTCATTGTGATGGACACCCTGCTGAGTATAAAATGAGGCCTCTACGAAGCAGGGTCAGGGATCTTACTCTCATCTAGGGTCAGGAGTGGCCATGTCTCCTGATACATAGGCTCCCTGGGCAGTGAACCTCTTTGATGCACAAACAGCTGTGATATTAGAGGAGTGGCAGAGGAGCAGCAGCAACAGAACCAAGAGCCAGAGCATGAAACAACGTGGAGAACTTCCAAGTCTACGGAGCACATCAAAATTCAATTGCTTTTGTTCAGGGGACTGAAGTATGGAGCAGGGTGCCTCTGGACACTTCATTGGGGAGCTAGGTTTTCTGATCCTCAGAACTGGCATTAAATGCCTTCATATCTGACATTTGATTTGACATATCTCTGGACACTTAAATCTGGGCTCATGGACCTACCGAACTGGAGATCATGCCTTTGGGTTGAGACTTACAGTGGATTTATATGTCCTTGGGTATTTATTAACAGCCTGAAAGAACTTTGTAACATGTCCTCACCAAACAGCAATAACCTGAGCATTTATCACCTGTACTATTACCCTTTAACTTTCTTGATAAAACCTTAAACAATGAGTATATTATCTGAGCACTGTTGATCATTGCTATGAATTATCAATCTTAGAAACTGAAAAAGTAGACACTGTTGTGTGAGCTAGAACAAGCCGATTCATGAAGAAAGCCACCATCAGTCAAATAAATATGTAATTTTCATGTCTTTGCATGAAAAGGTGGAAACATAAGAATGAGTTGGTGCCAATATAAATGATACCACAGTGATTGTATTTACTTAGATGTGGCTTTTCAAAATGGTAACCATCAAACAGATGTTTGATGAAATTTGAAAGACATGAAAGACAATTCCCTTACTATTTAGCCCACAGATAAGAGAGACACTTTACATCTTATTCCTTTGAACTACAGAGAAGAAACCAGAAGTTTGTGAATCATTCAACAGCTTATCTTAATTCACACAATCTTACACTGCAGCTGCAGAAGAAAAGTTCCATTGTCTGAGACACCTGAAAGGAAGAACATTCTCATGTCTACAACTGCTCCTCCATACCCAATAAGGTATGGAGGACAGTGTATGCAAAGGAACCATAGTAAGAAGCCAATTTTACATGGTCTGTATGAAAACACACACACAAAATAATGGCAATACTTAGTACATATACTCCATCACATAGTCCACACAAATGTCCAAGATAGAGAGGAATTAATTCAAATTACAGCAAATATACTTAGACATAAGAAGTTTCAGGAACCCTAATGGTGCATTGGTTAAATGCTTGCTTGCTAACTGAAAGGCCTGTACTTTTAATCCCCCAGAAAGTTGTAGTAGTCTACTTCCAGAGATATTATAGTGTGGAAAACCTATGGGGAGTTTTTACTTGGTCATAGAGGGTTCACCAGGGGTCAGACTCAATAGTCTATGATTATGAATAGTCAAAGATCATGAGAAGGTTTTTTAATTGTCTCGCATATTACAGTTGAAAAACAACATATAAAGAAACAAATCTTTAGAATGTAAGGTAGCCCAGATGACTTGGGACAAAGATATAAAGCTTGCCAGCTCTGTATCTATTTAATCTTGTGCTCTAGTATATGCAGTCCATAAAGACAGAATGGGATTCCTCAATTAAGAAGGCCAGAGGCAGAGTCTATGAATCAAAAGGAGAATACCCAGGCTTCTCTGCTCAGAAAGATTCTCACTACAATCCACACAACCAGTATGTCCCATAGTATGATAGACTGAAGAAAGAATATCTATATTCTCGAGAGTCTTGATAGCCATAGCCACAGGAGAAGCAACAGACTATAGACATATAGGTTCAGCCCAAGCCACCTTAGTGGTTTTCCATAGTAAAACATGATGTCAAAAGTAGAAGACAGTTGAGGAGTGAGGGATGGGTGTGTCAGTGTTAAGGTCACCATCTGCTCTCTAACAACATTGATGGGGAAGGAAACTGTGTTTGTAAGGGATGGAGAAGCTCAAAAGACAAAACCAGTTGGCTAGTTGAGTATGGTGCATGATGAGCCATGTGTATAAGAATAGAACTGGGCTTGATAAAATTTTTAGGGTACAGCTGACCAGTAGGTCTTTCTACTATGTTACCTGTGCATTGAATCAAAACATGAGCATATTTGTTAGTAGCTAAGTCCACTTAAGTTGATTGAAGCTTGCTGTGACATCTTTCTACGGTAGCCATAAGTGGTTAGGCACATGCACCACTAGGAGTAAAGCAGAAATATAAATATAAATGAAAACAATGCCATTGCCTTAGGCTGACCCACTAGGACAGAATGGAACAATTTCTTGGATTTTTTAAATTATAAATCCTTTTGAGAGTAGACAGCCTTGTCTTTCTCCTGTGGATTCTCCTGATGACCTTGAGGTTCATAGTTCTGTACTTTATCTAAGGAACCATCCTGGTTCTGTAAGTGATAATTTTTAAAAATAATAATCCCCAAACCACACTCACCATGGAATCAGTGTGGACTCATAGTGACCCTCTTGTGCTTCCAAGACTGTTCTTGTTTATGACAGATGCAAATCCAGTTTTCCTCTCATAGAGGTGGTTTTGAAAAGCTGTGTGAACTATCTCATAACCACTACAGTAGCAGGGGTTCATAAGTGATGATAGAGGAGCCTAAATATATTTCTAATTGCTGGAAACCTAGATATGAAATAGTATATATGCAGTTTGGTTAAAAAAATCACTGTAGTCTCTTCCATTTTACATAGAATATCTAAGGCTGTGAATCTTTGTGAAGCAAACCACTCTATCTTTCTCCAGAACAAGCTGATTGGTTCAGCTATCTCATGTTTTAGTTAGTAACTGAATGCTTTACCTATTGAACTACCAGGGCTATTTATGCATGCATATATGAGAAATTAAATGGGAGAGGAGAAAATTCTTCCTTAGAGTAGAATGTCAGTAAATGATTATAGAAGACAGAATAGATTTAGAAAGATTACCATTTGGCAATCATTATAGTAATAGTAACTGGCCTTTTAGAAGTGTTAAAAAGTAAGGAGGTTACTTAAAGAACTGAGGTGAACCTGACTCAAGCCCAACATTCAATCACCTCGTAGATGTGTGGAAGTGGGATATTGAATCTGTAAGATTGAAGAAGAATTGAAGAATGTAAATTATGGTCCTGATAAAAATTATAAAAGTACCATGAGCTACCAAAAAAATAACCTGAACAAATCTGACTTGCAAAAGTACAGCTAGAATGCTCCTGAATAATAAGACTTCATTTCAAGTATTTTGGACATGTTGTCAGGAGAGACCAGTCCATTGAGAAGGACATAATGGTTGGTGTGGGAGAGGGACAGCAAAAAGAGGAAGGTCCTTAACAAGATGGAAAAACACGGTGGCTACAGCATTGAGCTCAAACATAAGAACAGCTGTGACACGGCAGCACTGGGTGCTTCATTCTGTTGTGCATGAGTCTACATGAGTTGCTGCCAATGTGATGGCACCTAATGACAACGAAGAAATAGTTAAGCCAGGAGACACCAACACAAAGCTAAAACTGCTGGGTAAGGCGTGATTAGAAAAGGTGATTTCACATTGTCTCCAAAAATCCTCAAAAATACTTATTAGTCACAAAGCAGAAATCTTTAAAATTGATAAACCTGGCAATTAGCACAGCAAGCAATTAATCAATGTTCACACCTACAGTCATAGATAGACCAAATCAAAATCATCTACCACCTGATACAGAGATAAACAAAACATGATTTCTTTGATATCTCTGCCCAAAGTATATAAACTAAATTAATGTTTGAGTCCAGAGTAGCTCTCTGCTGTATAGTCCATTCTGACTCCTTATGCCTCTGTGTGTGTGTGTTTTCAGAGCATACCTGCATTCCATAGGTAGGCAATTTCTGCACTCTTTTGGAAAAAATTACCAACCCTTTCTTTTGAGGGTCTTAAGGTTGATTAAACTGTCAATCTTTTGATTAGTAGCCAACACTAACCTGGAAGGTGGACATTCTGGACAAGACCACCAGGTGCCATGGTAATTTTCACCATGTCAGGATTTCAAGTAAAGATAGATGAGTCCAAATTGAAGTATATTTTTCAAGGTAAAAATCCTTAAAAATATCAAGCAGGGACTGAAGACATTTCTGAGTTTATGGAGATTGAAAATACAATACTAAAAGAAACCCTATTTGTGATGGATGATCAAACGAAACTGACACAAGTGCTGTTCTCTGTATGATATTCTTGTTTGCCTAAATTTTGAAATACAATTGTGGTCAATTAAAAATAATGCCACTCAATAAAAGTGTGATGCATTTGACCAAAATCTCATCAAATGCGTTTATTCTTTTAAAAAACATTTTATCTACACTCCTTTTAAAATTAAAATGCATTGTCTTAGTGGTTGAATCTATCAGAAAGTTAACATCATTGAGAAAATACTTAAGAGTGAAAATGTTAAATAGGTCTACACAGAGAATCAACTCAACTCAGCAAAACACAAAGAACAGAGATGCTAGAAGAGCATCATGGGAAATTAGACTACCATTGTTTAGTGTAGTAATTATCAAACTTCCTAATGCTCCAACTCTTTAATATAGTTCCTCCTCTTGGGGTGATCCCCCCAACCATAAATTTTTTTTCATTGATACTTCATAGCTGTAATTTTGCTACTGTTATGGATTGGGAAACCCTGTGAAAGGATCATTCAACTCCTCCAAAGGGGTAGCGACCCACAGGTTGAGAAATGCTGGTTTAGAGTAATTTAGTTAATTATTAGTTACAATTTTAGCTTATTGGTACAAGGTTTAAGTGTGAACTGTGTGTTGATAATAACAGTCTGTAAGTGTAAAGAAAACACAAATTTACATTAGCTTTGCCAGAGAAAAGCATGATAGTGGTGTCTTTCTATTGTTGACACTTGATCAATTTGGGAATGCAAAGAAGGCAATATCTGCAGTAAAAATATAGAGATGAACAAGTGTAACTCAAATTAAAGCAGGACTGATGATGGAGGTTTTGGAATAAAACTATAATTTTTCATCCATGAGGGCTATTAAAATAAACTGAACACAAGTATAAATAGAGAAAAAGCACAGAAAAAAAAAGATCCATTAAACAACAAAATATACCAAATGATTTTAATTAATCAAGATTAAATATGACAGCTTGGAACCTTGCTACCCTCCCAGCCCCATCATTCTTCTAGACTAAGATTATATGGACCATTATTTGAAGGAAGAATAGAATCCCGGAGACAGGACCAGTAAATAACAGGAGCAGGAATCCATGAACTTCTGTTGCTTCAGAAAGTCCTCAGTAGAAGCCATATGACCCGTATCTTCCACAGCAGAGTGGGCGGCAGCAGCTGTATCCATAGCCACCGTAACCGCAGCCATAGCCATAACCCAGGCCACCATAGCCGTAGCCCAAGCCACCATAGCCATAGCCCAGGCCTCCAAAGTAATTTCCGTAGTAGCACATGGTGTCAGTAGTGGAAGATTTAGCTTGAAGCAGGGGAACAGTGTCTGTGACTGAGTGTAACCTCTGCACAGGACCTTTTATACATCTCAATCATGGGCGAGGGAAACCACAGGCAGTGTTTATCACATATTCCACGCTAATTTTCATTTGAGAACTTTGAATGCTTTGAATTGTAAAGTGAAATGAAGCTGTCATAACAAAATGCCTGCTATATTGGCAACTCATGTGGCTAAATCATCTGACTTTAATAAGAGTCATTTATTTATTTTTAAATCTTTTGTTCACTCTAAATATGACCAGTTGATTGATATTCTAAGCTTACCTAGAAACCCACAAAAGCATGCAAGTGCTTGGCCTGCATTTGAGTGTGTTTGGATGTTGGTTGTATACATGTGTGGATTCCCAGGAATGCTCTATATACATCTGGCATTTTGTTTTGTACTCAATGGATGTGTGGTTACCAAGAAGAGGGAACTTAATGTCATAAGCCTGTCAAATTTCCCATGTGCTTTCAGCTAAACACAAGCCTTTTCCAATAGATTATGTTTCTGACAGAATGATTTCTGTGAACTGACTGTAAACTTTTTAAAATATATAAAACACATGATATATTTACACATGTATACTTACATTGGGGAAAGCAAGCCTATTTCTGCAAACATTTGCAGGCTTGGAAAACCAGAGGCACCTTCTGCCCCACCTTACAAATTCTCAGAGTCAGCATTGATTTCATTTCAGTGAGTTTGATTCTGAAGAGAGATATATTCATGATATCCGAGAGGGCAGGGCAGAACCCACCCCCTTGGGTTCCCAAGACTGTAGTGTTTGTTGCCTTAGTAGATATGATCAAGTCAGGTCTAGACTTGTAGCAACCCTGTGTACAACAGAGAGAAACCCAACCCCAGCCACGTGCTGTCCTCACATATTTTCTTATTTTTGAGCCCATTGTTGAAGCTGCTGTGTCTATCCACCTTGCCAGAGGCTGTCTTATTTTTCCACTGCCCCTCTACTGTACCAAGCATGCTATCCTTCTTCAGGGATTGATTTCTCCTGACAACATGTCCAGTCTTTACAGAGACAGAAAGCCTCATCCTTCTTCCAAGGGGTGGGTTGGAAATGCGGATCTTCTGCTTTGGGTGGCAGTGTGAACAATTGTGAGGATGGTGTAGGTCTGAGCAGTGCTTTGTTCTGTTGTGCATGAGGTCGCTGGGTTTGCAATGGATCAGATGGCACCTAACAACATCACACAGACCATTGCACCATCAGAGCTCCGTTGAGTCAGAAGCTCCTTGATGGCAATGAGCTGTGTGTAATTTCTATGGTTTTGTTTTATGCACACACGAGGGAGCTTCAAACAGCTTATGGAAACATAGAACTACATGACAACAGAACTTTTCCAGAAGCTTTTGAAGCCCAAACTTAGATTTCAAAATTAGATGTATAAGTATAGAGCTTGATGGATGTTCAATGAGAACACACTTATTTAATGAATGCTTCATTCTGAACATCAAACCATATGGCTTCTCCACTGATACTAAATGTAAGCCCCTATGTGCAACATTGCTGATTTCTAAAATGATATGTTTTGTTAAATGTTTGTCTTTGTACAAAAGAAATTGCATACATGCAATTTTCATATGTAATGTATTTTACTCCAGATATAGTTTGGATAACTATTGCAATTTGTTTCATTTTCATTGATATATATGCTGCAATTTTACTCAAATAATATGTGTACCCTATATTTTTTTGCCAAATGTGCCTTCCATTCCCCACTGAGGTATTTTTATGATGCTGATTTATCAAGAAAGCCTGAAAAAAAAGCAGCATAAAATATGTATAGGAGGGAGGACAGAACTGGTATAAAACATAGAAGAGTATAATGTGTATTATTTGTGCAAAAGCATGGTAATGTCAATATGCAACTAATCACAATTCATTTAACTGTTTTGCTCTTCATAGTCACTTAAATTCTTTGCAGTTTTTCTTAGTTACCAGTATTACTGTCAAGAATAATCATAAATATGTTATTTGTATACTTAAACATATATCTAAGACAATCATGGCAGTAATAATTTATTTAAAAAATACCAAAATATAGTTGCCTACAATTTCAGAATTTGTCTTAAAAATATGTTTGCAAGTCTGCTGGGAGATAGCCAACAAAATCTGTGTTAAGTGAATTTGAGGGTTGGCTTCCAGCTTTCTCAAGGGTTAAAAAGGAGGAAATAAACTTGATGAATAATAATATAATCCTGGGGTCAGTGGGCCTTGCTTAACCATTTTTGCCACTAAAGTTATACTGAAGAACATATAATCTAATTTATATTGTATGGCAATTATTTGTTTATAGCAAGAAAGAATTAAAAAAATGGAGTCACATACAACATAGCCTGCAAAAATATAAATAGAGCCTATCTTAATGGTTTTAATTCCATTTAAAAAATTTGCTTAAGTTGGAGAGAGTCAATTCACCTATATTGGAAGGATTATTTTTGCCATTTTATTGGGGGCTCTTACAACTCTTATAACACTTCATGTATGAATTTCATCAAGCATATATGTACATATGTTGCCATAATTTCCAAAACATTTCTACTTGAGCCATCACTATAAGGTTTTTTTTTTTTAAGTTTAGATTTTATACAGCCTAGGAGGATGGGAGGTGTATGTGGTTGATATTGTATTATTTTTCTTTTTTGAAGGGGAGATCACTGCCCTTTGGTGATTGTGGGAGCTACTCAGACTTGCTCCTCAAGAGCCACTGCTGGATTTGAACTGCCAAGCCCATGGGCTGCAGTTGATATTATATCATTTTTGAAATAAATTATATACTTTGCAAAATTGTATAATTGTGCCTTTCAAATGTAGAATAGACTATAAGTTGAAAAGTACCATTTGGCCATCATGTTGGTCAATTGAAGTATTATCATTACTAACATTTTACATAAGAAAACACTTCTATTCACACATAGATGACTGTTTTTGAGAGATTCAGAACCATCTTCACAAAGGCAGAGTTCTCTGTGACAACCATGGTATTTCTGAGATACCCCAAATTTACATATATACACAAATTGTAAACTCTCTGCTATAAAATATAATGACTCCAGTTTGGACTAGCCATTTTCTAAACCTTAGGTAAGAGCTTAAGCAAACGTTAAGAGAGCCTATAAATATGTGTTTGTGTGTAAATAGCAGAAAGTGTTAGAAGACATTGATGTTGTAACTCTTTCTATTCCTAAGCACATTATAACCACTGTGTGTCTTTCTTTGTACAATTCAAGGTACGGGAAAAAAATCACTTATTTTTCACTTGGTCCAACTATTCCTGACACTACTGCTAAGGTTAATGATTGAGGTCGCCTAGACAATGAAGAATCACCTCAGATACCAATGTTTAATAGCTGCAGGGTCATAATATAGTCTATTATGGTCACATGATGAGTTCTGAATTTTGAGACTCAGATCAGTTTCAGTGCTGTTAAGGACTATTGATGTGGCAAGAACATGTGCTCAACATTCATGAGGTCATTGATGTTCTGGTTGAAGGCCTCTCAGACCTCCCTCTGTGCATAGCAAAATTTTTATTTTTTCTTATTATAAAGACTCCACATTTACAAGCATAATATATTCTATTCTTAATTCCAAACGCAATCATGAAAACCAAAGGGACAATGGGAAGCTGATGCTAACTAAATAACCTTGTCTTGTGGACTCTCAAGCTTGGAATCAGCAAGCTTGATGAAGTAGTGAGATATCACCTCTGAATTATGGCCTGAAGGTCAGCAGGTGAGTGTTTCATGGGAACACTCCTCGTTTGCTACAGTTATATGCCTATTTAGCAGTATTAAGAATTTTTTGTAATTTTTGAGCTTTGAAGCAACATCACCAGGTAGTTATGATCAGAGATATACTTCCATAGGAGAGTGTGATGATGAGAATGGAGAAGTAGGAAGTTATGAAATAGATCTATTGCCACCTTATAGTTTATATTTGTGATGAAACGCCACACATTTGGCGATGAAAGTTAGACATGCACACTATGCCCCTTGCTTAATTTGTATACAAATATGCATGCATAAACATTAAGTTACGTGAATAATCAGCTAAAAACCCACATATACACAAGCCACGCTAATGAAGATAGGAGGGTACAATTAATTTCAGCAACGTTTGCGGCATGAGACTTTATTTAGCAATTTATGTTTCACACAAAATACGGTTTTTCATAATATTATAAAGGTAATACAATGCCAATGGATTTTTCTACAAATAATAGGACAACTCAAATAATGATGATTAATCATATCTTACATGGGGAATTGCAATTATATCAAGATAGTTTTTTAAAGTGTTATGATCTCTCATGTGAATAAAACAGGACACAATGCCAGGAAACTAGGAACATGTATCCAATAGGCTGAGTAACTTTGAGAATTTCTCAGTAGAAGCCATAAGACCCATATCTTCCACAGCAGAGTGGGCGGCAGCAGTTGTATCCGTAGCCACCATAACCACAGCCATAGCCACAGCCCAGACCACCATAGCCGTAGCCCAGGCCACCATAGCCGTAGCCCAGGCCACCATAGCCGTAGCCCAGACCGCCGTAGTAGTTTCCGTAGTAGCACATTTTGACAGGAGTGGAAGGTTCAGTTGAAGAGCAGGGAGCAGGTAAATTCAGTTTGAGTGTTGCCACCTGCCAGGGTCCTTTTATACCCCCTCAGCAGAGGGTGGAGAAACCACAGACCCATGCGTCTCACTAATTTTCATTAGATAATGGCATAACTATTTAGAGTTATTAGAAAAAATGAAATCTTCCTAACATACTTTTTCTCTTATGTCAGGATCTCATCATTAATTTATAGGTCTGTGAAAAAGCATTCTTGGCTCAAGTTCAATTTTTATTTAATTGGTTGACTACCTCTAACACTATTTACATTGTGTGATGGAATGCTACATAGTATGATGGAACACATAAATTTTTATAAGTATCATATTTTAGGTTTATTTTTTATGTAGCCATTTTCCTTCAGTAGTCAAAGGATTATTTTTCATATATTTAAATACAGTTTTGTTTTTCTTCAGGAACATGTTTCATTGAACCTTGATGCTGATGGATCACATATATTTCCAGTTTCTATTTTATAAATATATCTAGCTATTGGCAGTTATGAGACACTGAAGTCAAGTTACTATCACATGTAAATGTAGTTAACATTTATTTATGAATACTTCCCTTTACATATTATCATGTTCAGCTTTCCAGAAGTTATCTAGCTACTGAGGAGCAGAAACTGCCTATATGTTATGCTTCCATTTGTCATAGTCAACTATCTCATAAGATGATGTTTTAAATGGATCTGTAACACACATTAAGCTTCAGGATGATACTTCAGTCTTAATCACGTTTTGATTTTCATCATGGGTCACTATTATCATTAAAAAGTACGTGAACAGTATTTTGTCATTAGGATCCTTTAAGTTAGTTCCAATGCATAACAACCCTATGTACAGCAAAATGAAACAAGACGATCTCCTAATTCATCTCCACAAGTGTCATGCTAGGGCCACAATGTGCACTCACCCTCAGCCCATCTCTTTAAGAGTCTTTCCCTTTTATTTGTTGACCCTCTAATTTATAATCAAGATTTCCTTCCCTTTGGACTGGCTCCTTCGGATTACATGAGAAACAATCTCTGCATCCTCACGTCTAAAGAGATATGAGCAAATACTTGGTCTAAGGCAGATGTTTTTGCTTCCCCCCCCCCAACTACAATACATGGTCCTTTCGATATTCTTTGCCAATATCATCATTCAAAAGCGTCAATTCTCCTCAAGTTCCTCTTGCTCTTTGTGAAACGTTCACATGTTTAGGAAGAGGTAGAAAGTACCCTCGCTGGGGGTCAAGAGCACCAGACTCCTAAAAGTGCCGTCTTTCCTCTTCATCACATTGAAGAACATGTGTGCAGCAACCTTGTGCAATGTCAAGTGCAGCTTGATTTTGTGACCGTTACCTTCCATTATTAAGAACCTAGTTAAATAAAGTTTGTGTGCATTTTAATATTATCTATTTATAATGATTGTGTCTATTGAGTTTCTTTTCTTTACAATGTATTTTAATCTATATGGAGAGGCAGGGTTTGTTTTTTGTTCAACAAAGGTCTTAAAGCATACTCAGAGCCCTTAAGTTTGAGTCATCCCATGTTGCATGTGGGAATTACCATGTTTCCTGTCCCCAGGTATTGACATGGAAAACATTCTGCTTATCCTCTTGTTGCAGAGAGTCCTGCAAACACTTTGTCTACGGCAGATCTTTATTTCCTCCTACAAAACATGGTACTTTCAAAAATTCTTTTCCATTATCATAATTCAAACTAATCGATTTCCCTCAAGTCTTCCTTGTTCTTTGTGGAACTTTTAGAAATTTATAAGGACATGGAAAATGCCATACTTTGGGTCAGGGGTACTTGAATCCTAAAAATGCAATATTTGCTCTTTACATTAAAGAAATTATGTGAAGTAGATTTGTCCAATATAATATGCTGTTTGGTTTTGTGACTGTTAACTTCCATGATTACAAATCCAATTAAATAAAATTCATGTGAATTTTAATGCTTTCATTTTGTACAGTAATACAATAGGGTTATATATATTGAGTTTTGTTTTATAGATATTGAGTTATAACCTGTACTGAAGCCAGCATGTTTTGGTTTTGGTTCAACAAACTCCACAAATCCCGCTCACCTGAGTTTGCGAGCTCACGTCCTCACATATCATATGCGGTCAATGAGCCTTGATGCCAAGTTCTTCACATTGTCCAGCTTTCCATATCATTTTCTCAGCATAGTGATTCACTAAGTATAGCAACATCTAGTAAGCCCTGATGTATGTTATTTTTAGTTTTTAAAACATGTAACCTTCCCTTGTTTTGTTTAAATGCCTGAATCTCGACCTATGCAAAGGTGATGTATGGATATAGTTAAGTGTTCTGGGATTCTTGTTCTTCATGAGGTTAACCATAGTTTGTCATAACAAATATAGTCCATTGGGTTTATATAGCCAATAAAAATCAAATGAACATCTTTCTTGTGTTCTCTGTTTTCAATAAAGATCCATCATATGTCCACAATGATAGCAATCATTTTGTTTTTTTAGTGAATTAATTCTGAACTTCTATCATGTGCTTGTCAATGTCTTGCTGTCACTGTCCTTGAATGTCCTTTACCAAGTGTTATGTGTTACTCTTGGCAGTGTGTCACATTTTGGAGGACATTCCTAGAGCTGTGAACAAATACGGATCTCCCTCATTTCATTGGTTGTTTAGCTGTCTCCCAAGTTTCTTGGCATACCTAGTGAGTGTTTCCGGCATTGCGTTAGCTCTTGAAATATTTTAAGGGCTAATTTGTAATGTTCTGGACCCTTGTTTTTTCACTGACTCTAGGACTTATTCCTTTAATATTGCTAGTTCTTCATCATGAACTAGTCATTTTCCATGTCTTAGAGAAGAGCACAAGAAAATGACACGAGACCCTATATGTATATGTCTACATTCTATATCTATATGTATATATCATGAAGAGTATTGGAGGAAATGGCTATTTTTGCTATTTCTATTTTTAGACACCACAGGCTGGCTCTCTCTATGTCTCTTTCTTCGTCTCTCTGCCTTTCTCTCTATGTACAACAAGGTAAAAGGAAAAATAGTTTTATTCACTCCCATTGTTCCTGAGCCTGCAGCTAAGGATTGTCCAGACCATGAAGGATGGCCTGAAGAGCCATGCTTGCTAGCACCAGAGTCATGATATAGTTTGTCATGCTCACATGGGGAAGATGGTATGAGTCCTGCACTCTGGGACTCAGAGCAGTTTCCTGGTTGCTGAGAACTTTCTATTTGATAAGAACACATGGTTTTAGGAAGATTGATTATCAGGAGGCCGTTGAAGCATCTGGTTGAAGACACATCAGACCTCACTCTGTGTATAATTTATTTATTTTTCTTTTTGCTATTAGGACTCCATATTAATAAGCATGATAGATTCTCTATTTTTAATTCCAAATTCAACTATGAAAGCCAATGGGGAAGTAGGAAACTGAAGCCCACTTCATAAGCTTGACTTGTGGACTCCAAAACTTGTGACTAGCATCCTGAAAAAATAGTGAGATATTAGTCTTGGATTTGGCCAGAATGTTAGTGTTTCGTGTGAAACCCCATGCTTGCTGCTGTTATATGTCTATGCAGTGGCAGTAAGGGACTATTCTTTGAACCAGTGAACTCTGAAGCAGCGTCACTTGAAGTTAAGGTTAGATATAGAGTATGTTTTGAGAGGTTGCTGATGAGAATAGAGATATAGGGAGCTATGAACTCGATTTATTGCTACCTCATTGGTTACATTTGTGATAAACCTCGCACATAGTGGACAATGAAAATGATATGTACACCTTCACCCTTTCTTAGTTTATATGCAAACATGCAAGGAAAAACACTAAGGTATATGAATATTCATCCAAGGATATACATGCATATAAGTCAAGCTAACGGAGATAGTAGTACAAATGTCATAAAGCAATATTTGTGGAGATTTCATTTAATTAGTAATGTATTTGTCATATAAAAGAGGAGTGAACATTTTTCATGATTTAGGAAGTCAATATGATATCATTTTTATTCAAAAACAAAAGGACAAGTCAAATAATAGTGATACATCAAGATGGTACATGTGGAATTGCAGTTTTTTCAAGAAAGCTTTGTAAGCAGTTTAAGCTCTCTCATGTGAAGAACACAGGACACAATGTCAGAAAACTAGGGACATGCGGCCAATGGGCTGAGCAGCTTTGAGAATTTCTCAGTAGAAGCCATAGGACCAGTATCTTCCACCACACAGTGGGCGGCAGCAGTTGTATCCATAGCCTCCGTAACCACAGCCATAGCCACAGCCCAGGCCACCATAACCATAACCCAGGCCACCATAGCCATAGCCCAGGCTGCCATAGCCATAGCCCAGACCACCGTAGTAGTTTCCGTAGTAGCACATGGTGACAGGAGTGGAAGGTTCTGTTGAAGAGCAGGGAGAGGTATCTTCAGTCTGAGTGTTGCCCCCTGCCAGGGTCCTTTTATACCTCTTCATGAGAGGGTGGAGTCTCATGTGGTGTGACTCACTAATTTTCTTTAGATAATGTCATGGCTATTTTGATTTATTAGACGAAATACCTTTTTTCCTATGTCAGCATTCCATACTTAGCTTATGGATCTGTGAAACAGAATTATTGACTCTGCTTCAATTTATATTTAATGAGTTGAATTCCTCTTCCTATTTTTAAAGCATGATGTGATGCTTTAAAATGAGTATCCCATTTTCAGTTTATCTTGTTTTGTATCCATATCCCCTCTGAAATCAAAGGGCTATTTTTCTTATTGTTAAGCACATTTTTCCTCTCCAGAAACATGTTTCATTAAACTTTGCTACTTAGGAATCAAATCAATTTGCAGCTTCTAGTTTATTAATATATATAGATAGAGGAAGTTATTAGACATTGAGGTCAAGTTATTATCATGCATAAATATATTTAACTTATACTTATGAATATTTTCATTTTTCTTTTATATTTATCTTTCCAGATGGTATGCACCCATTTTTTTAATAAATCATTTTATTGGGGGCTAGTACATCACTTTTCACAATGTATAAATACATATACTATGCTAAGCACCTCCACAAGCCTGCCACAGTCATCATTCTCCAAACATCTGCTCTTCTACTTGAGGCTCTGATAGCACTGTCCCCATTCCTTCCTCTCTGTCCCTAGTGACCCCTCCCCCACCAACCCTCAATGTGTTATAAATTATTATTGTTTTGTCATATTTTACACTGCCCAATGGTTATATAGCTCAGGAGCAACAAAGCCCAGCATAGAAGAAGCACGTTAGCATGTGGGACCATAAGGTGTGGAAAGAATCAGGTATCAGGCATCAAAGAACAAAAATTATATCAGTAGGTGTCCAGCCTCCTTACATGATCACTGAAGACTAAAAGGTGCAGAGGCAAAGAGAGTGGAGGAATCTGATGGTGCCCACCTTCCAAGTGATAAAAGTTCTGAGGTCTTAAAGGCCTTAAAGTAAATAAGCGGTCACCTAGCACATAAGCAGTAATGCCCGCATGGAAGAAGCATATCAGCCTGTGTGATCACAAGGTGTCAAAGGGAACAGGTATCAAGCATCAAAGAACAAGAATCATATCACAAAGAATGACAGGGAGAGCAAGGTGGGAACCCAAGGCCCATTTTGGGGCAATTGGACACAGAGGGACTGTGGAGAGGAGATGGGCCAATGAAGGTGCAGTGAGGTAGTGATGAACCATTCAACTTTCCTCTAGTTTCTGAAGGCTTCATCTCCCTAACTATCATGGTCTCAATTCTACTTTACAAATCCAGCTGGACTGAAGGAGGTATACTGGTAGAGATGGGAAATGGAAATGCGGGGAACCCAGGACAGATGAACCCCTCAGGACCACTGGTGAGGGTGGAATTACCAGATGGGTGGAAGGAGGGTGGGGTAGAGAGGGGGAGCCAATGACCAGGATCTACACATAACCTCCTATCTGGAGGACAGACATTGGTACACAACCATTTTATGAGGAGAAATGCTTATATTTTGTGCTTTGTCTTGTCATAATCAACATTCTCATAAGGAGATGTTATACCTGGATATGTAGCACACATTAAGGGTAAAATTAGTAACCCATCCTGAATCTTTTGTTGTTGCTTTTACATCATGGTTCAATTTTGTCATGAAAAGCATGTGGTTAGTATGTGGTTATTAGGTTCCTTGGGATTAGTTCCAACTCCACCCTATGTATAGCAAAGTGAAACACTGATAGTGCCAACATCGTCTTCACAATCATTATGCTTGAAGAACTTTTTACAGTCATTGTATAAATCCATCTCCTTTACAGTCTTTCTCATTTTTGCTGACCCTGTACTTTACAAAGGAAGCGTTTCTTCCTCTGGGATTGACTCCTGATTACCTGAGAAGGGAACTCCCCATCCTCTCTTCTAAGGTTAATTCTGTGAATACTCTGTCTAATGCAGAAGTCTTCTCTCCTGTAATCTGTGGTACTTTCAATATTCTCTGTCCGTATTGTAATTCTAATGCATAAATTTTCCTCAAGTCTTCATGAGTCATTGTGAAACTTTGATTAAGTTGAAAATACCTTTAGTTGGGTTAGAAGCACCTCAATCCTAAAGGTTACATCTTTTCTCTTTAACACATTAAAGAAATTGTGTGAAGCAGATTCTCCCAATGTGCCATGTAGTTTGCGTTTTTGACTGTTAACTTCCACAATTGTGGATGCAATAAAATAAAATGCTTGTGAATTTTAATATTCTCAATTCATTATGATTTTGTCTATTGAGTTTGATTTTCTTATCTTGAGTTATAATCTATACTGTAAATTCTGGGTTTTTGTTTTTGTTCAACAAATGCCTAAATTATTTCCCTTTGAGCCAGCAAGTTCATGTGAACACATATCACATGTGGTAATTACACTTATTACCAAATTCTTCATATTGTCCCACTCCTCAGATTATTTCCTCAGCATAGACATTCAATTCATGTGCCAAGATGTTATAACCCTGATACACATTATTTTTGCTTTCAAACCATGCAGTACTCCCTTGTTTTGTTTAAAAGACTGGCTTGTGACGTATGCACAATTTCTGCATGGGCATCGTTAAGTGCTCTGGAATTCTCATTCTTCACAATGTTAGACAGAGTATGTCATAAAATACATAGTCAAATGGCTTTGCATAGCCTGTAAAACACAAACAAACCTCTGTAGTATTTTCGGTTTTAAATTTATACATCTGATATCAACATGGTATCACTCATTTTGTGTTGTATAGTGACTTGTGCTTAACTTCTATCATATTTTTGTCAATGTATTGCTGCAACTGTTCTTGAATTTTCTGTATGAAAATTCCCATGTTTGTGATATTCATGATATTGTTCATTTTGTTAGTTCACCAGTCTCAGAAATGTGAGCAAATATGGATCTCCTTCAGGTCATTGGCTATTTAACTGTCTCCTAAATTTCTTGGCCTAAACTAACTGGTGATTTTATACAGCACGGCATCAGTTCATTGAGTTATTTTGTTGGCTAGTCCATCAAATCCTGAGCCTCTTTTTTTCCACAGAGTTTACACTTTTTCATTTAAGACTACTTGCTCATCACGTGCCTTCTCTTAAAATGGTTAAGAATTGATGAAATCTTTATTGTGTAGCGACGCTGCATATTATTTCAGTTGCTTTTGATGGTTCTTGCAACATTGAAAATTTTGCTTATAAAATCTTTTAATATTTAGTTTGAGGCCAGAAAGGTTTCTTTGGTTCTTTGAACTTGTGAAATATTGAACCATTTCTACATTTTTGTCTCCTGATTTTTGACTATGTCATATTTGGTATGAAAATATACTTTCAGGAAGATTGATCATTCATGAGGCCATGGGAACTTCTGGTTGAAGATATATCAGAATTCACGTGGTGCATAACTTTTTAAATTTATTTTTTATTATAAGGGGTCTCTATTAATAATCATATTATATCCTCTATTCTTTATTGAAATATCATTTTATTGTACATTCCTACAACTCTTATTACAATCCATACATAAATTGTATCAGGTATATTTATATATATGTTGCCAGTGTACTATTCTAGACATTTGCTTTCTATTGAACCCTTTGTATCAGCTCCTCTTTCCCCTCCTTGTGGCCCCTTGATTGATTATAAATTATTACTATTTTCATATCTCGCACCAACTGCTCTCTTTCTTCCCCCATGATTTCTGTAGCTTATCCCCCTGGGTGTGTGTGGTTATGTTTCAATCATTGCGATAGGTTCCTCCTTTCTCTCTATTCTTAATTCCAAACCCAATTATGAAAACCCAACTGACACTAAGAATCTGAAGCCCACCAAATAAACATGTCTTGTTTACTTTCAAATTTTTGATTAGCATCCTGAAAAAAATTGTGAGATACTAGCCTTGAATAATGGTCAGACAGTTACTGTCTCATGTGAACACCCAAAGTTTGCTGCTATTATATGCCTATTTGATAGTATTATGGAACTCTTCTTTTAATTGTTAAGCTCTGAACCAGCATCACCATGTAGGTCGGATCAGAGATAAAGGTACATAGGAGAGTCTGCTGATGAGAATGGAGAAATAGGAAGCTATCAACTAGACCTACTGTCATCTTCTAGATTAGACTTATGATGAAACTTGACACACAGTTGGCAATGATAATTGGATATGCACTCTTTGTGCTTTTCCTACTTTGTATACACACATTCATTCATGAACTCTAAGACACAAGAATGGTCACCCACAGAGACACATACATGTAATCTAAGCTAATGGATCAAGCTGTATAGTTGTAACAAAGCAGTGTGTGTGTGGTGAGATAGTTTATTTAGTAATATATTTTCTCATGAAAGACAATACAATATCAATAGATTTTTTCCTGAAAACAATTGGATAATTCTAATAATGATGATGAATCATGATGATGCATGCGGGCAATTTCAAGTTTTACAAAGTAGTTTTGTTAACAGGTTAAGGTCTCTATGTGAAGATAATAGGACCCAATGTCAGGAAACTAGGAACATGTGGCGAATAGGCTGAGCAACTTTGAGAATTCCTCAATAGAAGCTATGGGAGCAGTGTCTTCCACAGCACAGTGGACAGCAGCAGTTGTATCCATGGCCACATAACCACAGCCATAGCCACAGACATTGCCATAGCCCAGACCACCAGAGTAGTTTCCGTAGTAGCACAGGGTGACAGGAGTGGAAGGCTCAGTTGAAGAGCTGGGAGCAGGTATATTCAGTCTGAGTGCTGCCATCTGCCAGCTATAAAAGGGTTTATACCCCCTCAACTGTGGGTGGAGAAAAATCACAGACAGTATAACCTTACGGGTCTCACTAATTTTCTTCAGCCAATATAGTACCTATCTTCATTTATTAGACAAAATGAAGACTTCCTGTCAAATACTTTTTCTCTTATGTCTGGATTCCATCCTTAATTTATAAGCCTTTGAACAGAATTCTTGACTCTGATTCAATTTGTATTCAGTCACTTGAATTCCTGTAAGCTATTTATGTAATATGATGTAATGCTTGAATGTAAGTATTCCACTTTTGGTTTATCTTGTTTTATATCTATTCTCTGAAATCAAAAAGTTATTTTTCATATTGTTAAATAGTTTTTTTATTGGTTCTCCATGTACAAATTTCATTAACCTTGATGCTGAAAAATCAAACATGTTTATGATTTCTAGTTTATCAACATATCTAGATATTGGTAATTATTAGATCTTAAGCTCACATTGTTATCATTTGTAATTTAATTAACAGTTATTTATGAAGACAGCCCCCTTTTTTGCATTATATTTATTGTTCCAGTAGGGACATAACCATTTTTTAAAACAGAAATTGCCTATATATATTTTTTTTATCTTTTTTTTTTAAATTCATTTTATTGGGGACTCATACAGCACTCATCATAATGTATACATACATACATACATACGTTGTGTCAGTAGTTACATCTTTTCTGGGATGGGGTGGGGTTCTTTTTTT
Source organism: Nesogale talazaci (assembly GCA_004026705.1). NCBI lineage: Eukaryota > Metazoa > Chordata > Mammalia > Afrosoricida > Tenrecidae > Nesogale > Nesogale talazaci. The sequence continues at coordinate 22 of PVJH01014922.1, read as the reverse complement.
TTTTTTTTTTTTTTTTTTTTTT
>PVJH01014921.1:0-55380 GCA_004026705.1 Nesogale talazaci | reverse complement strand
CTAGAGTGACCCCTAGTTGAGTTGGATGGGGTGCCAATACCCTGGCCCCAAAGTATATCCTTGTCACTACATCTGTGACTCTATGCTCTGCTGCACACTCTTAGTGCTTTGCATTGGTGTGGTTATGTCCAACAGGGTATAATCTTCACCCCGCTTCTTCTTCCTGGCCCCAATAGGCCTTGGGTCTGCGAGGGTAGCCGTATTTCTTAATGGGGCTGGCCGTGTAGTCCTTTTTGTGCAGTAGCTGTTCTGAGTGGGATTATTGCCCTCAAGGCTCGGTGGGCCAGGATGCACCTCATTCTCTCTTCCTCCCCTTTCATTTGTTCTCATGTGCTCTGGTCAGGCTTATCTCACTCCCCAAGCTTCAGCTTCAGTCCTGGCCTCCAAGGCAACTTCCTCTGGTAGAGAGGTGGCTGCCCCTATAGTTGGGGTTGAGGTTGTGTTCTCAGGCCCCTCCACTGGTTCTCCACTCCATGCTGTTGTGCTGCATTCACATGCTGGGTCTCCGGGTTTAAGTTTGGTTCCTCTTTCTCTGTGGAGATATAAACAATATGCTCCCCTTTGATGGTTTAGTGCCCCCTTCCCTTTCTACACATCGCCATCTGCCTCCCCTCCCCCCTTGATGGCTACCATATGTAGCCTTAGATTTGATCTGGCCCCTGCCATATTACCTGGGCCTTCTCCCAGGTTTTTCTCTATAGAGTAGTTTTTCCCGATGCCGCTTTCCAATTTTAAAATTATTAATATGCTTACCTCAGCGGATTCATATTGTACATGTCCTTTTGCACTTGGCGAACTTCACTTAGCATAATTTCCTCCAGTTCTTCCCATGTGGTGACATGCTTAATACATTCATCACTGCTTTTCAGCGATGCATAGTACTCCATTGTATGTATGTACCACAGCTTTTTAATCCATTCATCAGTTGATGGGAATATGGGCTGCTTCCAACTCCTTGCAATTGTGAACTGTGCTGTGATGAACATTGGAGCACAGATCTCTGGTCGTGGGTTGTTGCTTGTCTCTTCTGGGTATATGCCCAGCAGGGGAATTGCTGGGTCGTATGGTAGTTCAATTTCCATCTGTTTTTGGTATCTCCAAATTGATCTCCATAGTGGCTGTACATACCTGCAGGTCCACAAAAACACAAGCATACAGACAAGTTATCTTTGATAAGGGCCCCAAAAGTATCAAATGAGAAACAGATGCCCTTTTCAACAAGTGGTGCTGGAAAAAATGGATATCTACCTGTAGAAAAATGAAGCAAGACCCTTACCTCACTCCATGCACTAGAATAAATTCAAGGTGGATTACAGACCTTGAAGTAAAACCCCAAACTATTAGGGCCATCAATGAGGGAAATGGGAACAATCTGAGAACACTGGCAAAAGGACTACATAGGCTAACAGAAATAGGGAAAGACACAAACACAGAGGAGGCTCAAATAGACAAATGGGATATATTAAAGATTAAACACCTGTGCACATCGAAAGAATTCACCAAGAGAGTAATAAAAGAGCAGACAGACTGGGAAAACATCTTTGGCAATGAAAAATCAGATAAAGGTCTTATTACTAAAATCTACAACACCCTGATAGCTTCCAGAAAGAGCAAAACTAACTGCCCACTGAGGAGATGGGCAAAGGAATTAAACAGAAGTTTCACAGAGGCAGAAATCATAGAGGCCAATATATATATGAGAAAATGCTCCCGATCATTAGCCATAAGAGAAATGCAAATCAAAACAACAATGAGATACCACCTAACACCCTCAAGACTAGCCCAATTCAAAAAGTCAGAAAGTAACAAATGCTGGATAGGCTGTGGGGAGATACGCCACCGCTTTAAAAAAAAATTTTGTCATGCTCGACTTCAGGGTGCTTGACTTAAGGTTTGTTTTTTAATTTTCAAAAGTTTGATGAACTGGATTTATCACCCAATGAGGTACAAATTAAGAAAGAATAGAGCACACACTTCATTGACATTTTGCTCTGCCATTTTACACTTTTATAGGTGCTACGACAGGAAAAGGGGGTCAGTGCTTTGGAAGCATCATGACCCCACATTTCTCTCCCACTGTATTTGCTCTTTGAAATAGCTCGGTAACATCACCTTTTTTTTAGAAGTCTGAGGGATGTAAACCAGCCTCCCCTAGATAGCACTGATACTGTCTTTACAGATGTGTGATAGCTATGCTTATTATGCCAAGTAGATCAATAGGAACTTGTGGCTAGAGTTTAATCAGGTTGAAGCTTGATTGGAAAGCAATGAGATGAATGGCTCTGCAAGGTCCAGCCCCCTCTCTCTTGCTCCCTGGTGATTGGACTAGCATGCTGCTGCTTTGGATAGTTCTCTGCTTCAGCCTGTGTGCTGTACTACCTGTGAGCCAAGCTAACCCGTGGATCTCCTTCCTGGAGCTTGAGGCTCCTCCGAGATCTGCTTCCCCACACTGCTGGTGCTTACCTTGCTGGAGCTTGAGGTTGGTGGATTGTGTGACTGTACTTGAGTTTCAGATACCATCAGCGACTGCTTCACTAATCTCCAAATCTATTGCTGACCCACCCTATGGTCTGCTGCCTGTGGGCAGACTCTGCCTACCTTGACTGAGAGAAGACTCCATTGTCTGCTTCTTTGACCTTGAACCAGGCAGCCCACATGAGTTGAAGGACTTGTAATATGAGTCCTCTGTACTGCTGTGTGAACTAATTAGTTGTTATATTACTTCTAGCTATAAAAGCTATCTATCTATTTATCATCTATCTATAATCATTATTTATCTATCTATAAATAATCCTATGTGTCTGGTTTTGTTTCTTTAGAGAACCCTGCCTATCTATCTATCTATCTATCTATCTATCTATCTATCTATCTATCTATCTATCAATCACCTATGATCTATTTATCAATAATCATTATTTATCTATCTATCTATAAATAATCATATGTGTCCTGGTTTTGTTTCTTTAGAGAACCCTGCCTAACATTAGAGGGTTATAGAAGAGAGCATTCCACCAGGAACTCTTTCTATATCCTCTGAGGGTTCTGCCCCCTCTCGTCGTCCTCTGTTAGGTTAAAGGAGCGAATTTGAATGTGAGTGCTTATTAAATAACCACTTGTTAGAAACAACTGATTAGGATTTGGGCTATGCCAAAGTATTGCTTGCCAGCCTCTTGGCAGAGCACTGATGTGTTAGGTTTTGGATAATCAATTTATTCTAATACAAACCATATTGGATGATGAGTACTTTATGCCTTTTTATTTTCCTTAAACAGCCCTCGGAACCGAATGCGTACTGTCTTCAATTGCAGCCAGGCTCTGGTGTCCGCAGAGCCCACTGTTGAAATGGAGCTGCTGCTTCTTAGATGTTTTCTTGGCTTAGACAGAGGTCAAGAATACTGGATCCCCCCAAAATCATGTTTCTGATTTTATTTTCTATTTGTGCTTATATGAAAAACTTTAGGAAAATGAGAGTAACCGTTTTCATCTATAGAACTGTTCCTGTAAGGAAATCTTCTTTTGTCTCTCTGCTTTATTTTTCCTGTTTCAGCTAAACGAAGACTCCCTTACATTTCGACATTCAAATCTAGTAGTACAGAGCAACATGGGATTGGAAGAGGCCTGCAGAAAGGAAGCAAGGTGTGGTTTCTGGAAGGTCGTCAAAGAAATTGCCAACCAGCAACATAGTGTGGTCAGAAGCCTGATTAAGCTGAACAATGGAGAAGAGAAGTTGTTAGGGATTTCCATGGCAATGGAGCTGTAGCAAAGCCTAGGTCTATCGGTTATATAAAGAGAGAAAGATGGCATTGATACTAGGTATATAGAAATGCAGAAGAAGCAGATACTTTATATGGGCACCTATGGGTGAGGTTGGAGAGGCATTCTGAAGGTTAAACAGAGGTGACAAACTCAAACGTTGCCGCAGAGGCACGGCTGAAAACACTTATGTTCTCCAGGAAGTGCAGGGGCCAGCTGCAGAATGGAAGAAAAGAGTTGGGAATTCAATATCTGATAAGGACTTAAAATCCATTATACAGCCAGAACCAACAGTATTAGGATGGATTCAAGCTATGACCTTTATGACCATCTATGTTAATGTTTTCTTTGTTTTTGTACATCTTATTGTTAGTGAATCATCTTGGGAGGAACTTCTGGGATAATGCATGTAGGATATATGTGTGAAATATTGCTGAGGTATGTGATCTATACCTCTATGTGATGGAGGAGATTGGTGGAAAATGACCCACATGGCAAGAAAGCCAAATCTATCACTCATGTGGAGTATCTCAAAGTTCATAAAGAAGGATAATTAGCAGATTAACACTGAATGGATTCAAAAAATCATTTTATTGGGGGGCTTGCAAAACTGTTGTCACAATCCATCCATCCACCCATTGTGCTAAGCACATTTGTATATATGTTGTTATAATTGTTTTCTTTTTTTGTGTGTGTGGGCATCACTGTCCCGTGGTGGGAGCAGAAGGCTCAGCCTTGCTCCTGGAGAGCTGCTGCTGGATTTGAACCGCCAACCCTGTGGGCCAAAGTCCCGCACACAACCACTACACCACCGGGTCTCAGGCCATCATAATTGTTTTCAAAGCATTTTCTTTCACTAGAGCCCTTGGTATCAGTTCCTCATTTTCCCCCTCCCTCCTCTTCTCTTCTTCTTCCCTCCCTTGTGAACTCTTGATAATTTATAGATTACTTTTTTTCATGTCTTGCATGTCTGATGTCTCTGCCTACCCCCTTGTCTGTTGTGTCCATGCTTCTGGGAGGGGGTTATAGACAGGTCATTGTGATCCATTCCCCTTTTCTCCCCACACCTTCCTTTTACCCTCCTGGTATGGCTGCTCTCACTATTAGTACCGAGGAGTTTATCTGTCCTTTATTCCCCATGTTTCTAGCTCTTATCTCTACCATGTACATGCTCTGGTCTAGCCAGATTTGTAGGGTCATGATAGTGGGGGGAGGAAATATTAAAGAATCAGAGGAAGGCTGTATGTTCCATCAGTGGTATACTGCACCATGACTGGTCCGTCTTCTCCCCATGACCCTTCTGTAAGGGGGTGTCCAATTGCTTACAGATTGGCTTTGGGTCTCCACTCCATACTCCCCCCTCCCCACATTCACAGTATGATCTTTATGCTCTTGGTCTTTGATGCCCTGATACCTGATCCCATCAACACCTCATGATCACACAGGCTTGTGTGCTTCTTCCTTGCGGACTTTGTTACTTTTCAGCCAGATGGCCACTTGTTTATTCTCAAGCTTTTAAGACCCCAGATGCTATATCTCTTGATAGCCTGGCACCATCAGCTTTCTTCACCACATTTGCTTATGAACCAACTTTGTCTTCAGCTATTGTGTTGGGAAGGTGAGCATCTCAGAGTGCCAGATTATTAGAACAAAGTGTTCTTGTGTTGAAGGGGTACTTGAGTAGAGGTCCAATGTCCATCTACTTCCTTAACACTAAACCTATAAATATATGTACATAGATCTACTTCCCCATCATCATATATATAAATATATGTACATATGTACATGCCTGTATTTACAGCTCTATAAAAGCCCTTTGCTTCCTAGTTCTTTCCTCTATTTCCATTTACTTTCCTCTTGTCCCACTATCATGCTCAGCCTTCATTTGGGTTTCAGCAATTCCTCTAGGTTACATTGCCCTTGATCAAGCCCTACCAGACCTCCTACACCCTCCTTACCATTGATTTTAGGCCACTTGTTCCCTTGCCCCTGGGTTTGTTAGCACCCACTTCCTTTCCCCCTCCTCCTCCTCTCCCATGTCCCCCTGGAACTATCATCCTGTTGTTCTCTATTCTGGCTTGTTTATCTCGCTTATCCCATCCAGATAGACATGCAGCGACAGCAATACACAGAAACACAAGACCGAGCAGAACAACCCAACAATAGAAAATAAAACAATAACTACAACAACAACAATGACGGCAACAACAAAAAGGCAATGACGAGAGAGAGAGAGAGAGAGAGAGAGAGAGAGAGAGAGAGAGAGAGAGAAGTCTGTAAATAGTTCAAGGTTTATTTGTTATCATTTATGAGTTTTTTTCCAATCAAGTGTGTTGGAGTACCACATCCTGGCCCCACAGTGTATTTTTGGTGTTCCCTGAGAACTTCCTTGCTGTGCCCCCCCTTGCAGCTCTGTTGCACACCCCCAGTGTCTTGCCTCGGCGTGGTGGGGTCAGGGCGGGCACAATTTCCATTGTGTGCTTCTGGTTTTGTCCCCCTTAGTGCTATGAGTCAGTTAGGAATGTCATGTCTCATGATGGGGCTGGCCCTATGGTCCTCTCTGTGCCTTGGTTGCTCTGAGCAGAAATATAGTCCTGAGGGTTTGGTGGCCCAGAGTGTGCTTCACTCTTTTTCCTTTCCCCCTGGTTTGTTCCTGTGTTCTCTGCTCAGACATGTCCCTCTCCTTCATCTGTAGCTTCAGTGCTGTCCTTTGAAATGAATTATTCTGGGGTGGGGGTGGGGAGCTGTTCACTTAGTTGGTAATGGGGCTGGCCCCTCATATATTCATGAAATATGAATATATTTCATCCAATTTTTGTGTTCTTTGTTTGTAGGGAGGTTGGGTGAAGGATGCCATCCTGTCTCTACCCTTTCCCACATTTCTTTTAAAAAATGTAATATATTAAAAAAATATATGTGTATATATATTCCATATAAAAATATATATGGAAGCCAATATAAATGACCTAATTCTGAAACTGTTCTTTGATAATTCAGAAGGAATAAGGAATATAATCTTGAAACATTTTCAGGGTGAGAATATGAATTTCAGCATTCACTGTACTGACAAAGGGCCAGAAGGCTGGCAAGTTGAGAGCAGATTTGATAGAAATCTAAGTAAATCACGTATGCCATGTAAGCTACGGCCTGCATACAACGTCTAAACAGGTCTGAGGAATAACTTAGGAACATTTCAAGCCATTATGCTCCTTAGATCTGACTCAAACAAGACAAAGTAAATGACTCTCCTGGCCTGATTTGGAATTAGTTATTTTAACGCCTTCCAAGACAAAGCAACATCTTCCAAATTTAAATATACTATGGATATTTTTCTTTATCCATCTAGGTTTATTCTCACTTTCTTTTTCCACTGTTGTGTCATTATTCTCTATCTTCTCATAACTCACCATCTGAGAGTTTCAGAACTGAAAGAATGATTGGCTTTCAGTTGAGAACCCATGGACTTTTTCTCCTTTCTGTGTACTCATGCCCGTCCTTTATGGAAACATGGAGTCCAGAGGGACACCTAATAATTTGACATTATCGTTCTTCATGATGTAAGTTTTACACTATCTCCAAACCTTGGGGTCAGAGTGATGGCTAGCTGGGCCACAGAAAGAAAGATGCAATTTTCCTCTTTATTGTGATTAGTGATTAGAGCATTGACATCGCTAGCCTTGGTGTCATTTAGCATGGTAACTCATGGTGGGACGCCCCCCCCCCCCCCAATCCCAAGGATATGAGGAGCAACAACAACCTTGTTTTGAAAAGTCTTTCATATTGAATTATAACATGGTTAATTACAATATTAGAATAGCAATGAAGCAGAAGACTCTCCCCCTCCCTTCTTTTTTAAGGCGATTTGATGGTCTAGTGGGTTATGAATTAGAGGGGTGACCACAGGTTGGAGGGCTGAATACCCCAGCTGCTCTGGGGGAGAAAGATGAAGCTTTTTGATGCTATGAACACGAGCAGTTTCAGCACCCCCCAGGGGAAGTTGTGCCCTGTCCTGTAGGGTCACCGCAAGGTGGGATAGACCTCATAGCCATGAGAGTGGGAGAGAGTGTCCTTGAATTTCCACTGCATTTTTCAAAAAAGTTATTGACATAAACACTAGTGACCACAATATTGTAGCAGAAACACCAGAGAGATACAAAATCAGAGGCTATAAAACATATTGGCAACAAAGGAGCAACAGTGTGTGCAGATGGAACCATACAATTTGAAGTGCCTTTGGAACCGACTAATAAATAGCAGTATAATGACTAATCATAACTAGAAGGCTCAGAAAACAAATAGACTAGAGACTTAGCTTTGTAGATATGTTGATACATGAAAGCTGGGCTTACAGAGAATGTTTATGCTGCTCTAACTATAGGGATATTTTAATTAAAATACTACATTACTGTCGAAACTTTGTCAATGTTTTTTATAGCCAGTCACTTTGGTTGTCACCTCTCTGACAGTTCCACCTGTCATGGTCAGCACCACAGAACCCCTGTGGTGAGACCACTGGGCTAGACGGTGCTCTACAGAATCATGCCAGGAATGCAGCCCTTGATGCTTACATTACGGGTAACTCAATGATGCTTTTGAGACACAGGGGACTCCAAAAGTATTCCAACGGATGGGCTGCCTTAAGGAAATTAACTGACTACCAAGTGTAATTTTGTCTGGATCTTAAAGAGATGTGATGCTATAATCTTTTTTTTGGGGGGCATCACTGCTCTCTGGTGGTGGGAGTAGGAGGCCCAGCCCCACTGATGGAATTGAACCTCCATCCCAGTAGGCCGCAGTCCCGCGCACAACCACTACGCCACCTGGCCTCAGCCTGATGCTATAATCTTAAAGTGAATTACTGAAGACGAAGCTCACCCCAATTCCTGAGGGAGTTAAGTCACTTTATGTGGCTTTTTTGCTGGCAATGATTTGGAAGTTTATTTCTTTTGCTACACCAGAAAAATGCTGTCAGTTATGTTGCCAAGAGATACAAAACTGACTGAGCTTCATTGAAGGCTTATGAAGATAGGATGACTAAAAAGCTTTCCGGAAAAGCAGTAACTTGAGTTCCTGCTGTTGCTGTGACCTCTTAGGAAGATCATTGGACATTGGAATGCTTATATTCCCAAGGCCAGCAATCGATAACGTGATTGACAGATTATTATGTCAGTCAAGAGGAAAGAGTCTTGATACATATCACAACAAAGATGAACCATGGAAACATCATGTTGAGGGAACTAAATCAGCCACAAAAGGATAACTATTGTTATCATGTGACTGCCATGAAATGCCTAGGATTACAGATTGAATTGTACGCTCCCCAATCCCCACTTCTACCCCAAGTTGACACCTGGCTAGGCTAAGATTTTCAAAATTCCGAATCTTCCATTTTGTGATCTCATTGTCCCAGGTGTTATAATTTCTTACCTGTATAATATTACTGAGGAAGACGCAATGCAGTATCTTATATTAGGCAGTATCTTGAGATTGACTTTTGAGATGAGAGAGATTAATCAAGTGAGTAAGGTGGGACCTCATTAGCATCAAGAAAATTGGAAGTGGAATGCATCCTTTGGACTCCAGGTCCCTGTCCTGAGAACCTCCTTGTTCCAGAGGAGGATTGTGAGAAGGATATTTCCCTACAGTTGTCACAGAGAGAAAGCCTCTCCTTAGATCTGGTGGCTTGAATTAAAATTTCTGGCCTCCTGAATCTGCCACACAAGGATTTCTTTAACGTGCTGAAAACCAAGGCTGTTACTTTAAGGACGAAGTTGTGGCTGGCTCTAGCCCTGATATTTTCTATGACCTCATATGTACATAAAAGTTGGACCTTGAATAAGAAAGACCAAAGAAGAATTGATGCAATTGAATTATGGTGTCGGAGAAGAATATCCAAAGTATTGCGATCTTACAGAAAAACAGATAAATCTGTCCTAGAACAAGGACAGCCAGATTGCGTCTCAGAATTGAGGATGGTGAGACTATGGCTCACATACTCTGGACATGTTCTCTGGAGAGACCAGTCTCTGGAAAAGGATATCATGCTTAGTAAAGGAGAAGGACAGAAGAAGGGGAAGACCCTTGACCAAATGGATTGACACAGTAGCTGCAACCATGGACTCACGTATAACAGCAGTTGTGAGGAGGATGCAGAACGTGGCAGTGTTTACAGTTGCTACAAGTCAGAATCTACTTGACAGCATCTACCAATAATAAAACAATGACAGCAACAAACTGTCAAAGTATAAATTTCTATTGGTTACAACCAACACTCGTAGTGTTTCTGGTACAGCAGTACTAGATAACTAAGATTCCTAGATCAATATATGTATTGAAATTAGTAGGAGGTACTAGAGATGAAAGAGAGAAGGAAAAGGAAGAATCATTATGCTGTCTTTATTTAGGTAGCTCCGAGTTTTTTCTTATGGGGATAGAAATTTAGCAGGGGATATCATGTTTGTTCCACAACATGAATTGTTGTAATTGGCTTTATTGAACTCTACATATAAAAAATGAATTGGAAAATATATTGTCTGTATCTTTACAACAGCAAAGTAAAGAGATATAGCTGAAATAAGGGATAGAGTAATAGGAAAATGTTTTATATTTTAGGCTAGACTTCCCCTCAGGCAGTTCTGTACTTCTATCCCAGTATGGAGCATACATTAGCATCTCTTATTTTAAGAAACTCACTGAATAAAAACTCAAACAAAAGGACTAGAACATATCTAGAAGAAGGGTTATTATGAAAGAACTATTCCAGTAGTTGAAGAAGACACACACACACACACACAAATACTATTATATGGGATTTCTTTGAATAATGAGATTTGTAAAAATCTCTGTTGTGGATTTAAGGAAATTATTTATTTTTCCTCTTTTTTGCGTAGATTCTTTCAAGATGGTTTTTAAAAGGTTACCTTTTCTCTCATATCAGGGTTCTCATTATCAATTGTAATACAGCCCTGGAGACATTGCAGGGCTTGTGCAAGGTCTGTGGTTTGCTGTTCCACAGGAGAAAGGGAAGGCTGTTAGCTCCATATATTGGAAACCTAAAATAGGATCTCTATGAGTTGAACTCAACCAGTAGCAGTTAATTTTTAAAAAAATATGGTAATCAATTATAGATCAGTCTTAGTCTCTATTAATTCCAACCCAATCTCTCTTCTGTGTCTAGATCCACCTATGCAATCATCTATGTGGCCTCTCCACTTGGTTGTCCAGTACTTACCCAGGACTTACCAGTGTCCAGAAGGGTTCCTCTGGCTGTTGCAGCAATCCTGACTCTTAGCAACGGTAGATGAAAGCACCCGATGGCTGTTGGGCTCAAACCTTTTGGTTAGCAGCCTTGTGCTTCACCACTGTGTTACCATAGCTTCTTCTAAAACTGCCAGTCACTGCCAAATATATTCAACTAACAGTCTTCCTGATGTCACATCTGGTAATTCCAATATTCCAGTCGTGCAGATCAACAGCCTTGTGTTAGACTGAATTGACTCGAGAAACAAATCCAGTGACACACATATATGTGTGTAAGCTAAAGCTTTAGATCAAGAAGTAATCGTGTATCAGGAAAACATCTCAGCCCAGTCCAACTAGTCCATAAGTCCAATACTAGGCCATAAGTCCCTCTTCAGACTCCTGAAGTCACAAACAATGATGCAAAATGCTGAAACATCACTGGCCAGTAAGTGGAAAGTCCCGTGGATCCAATGGAGGTGAATGCATCTCCAGGGCTCTCGTAGGTCTCAGTGTGGCTCATCAATAGGAAGGTGGAGACAGAGAGAGTGGGGAGGTTTTCAGGGCCCTCTTTATGAGGAAGTCACACCCACAAGAAGGCACCATCAGGCTATGACTTGATTGACAGGCCAGACTCGATCTCTACACTCTTCTATCTTCAATTTAACACGAAATTATGCAAATACCATAGATCCCTAACAGTTTTGTCTTTTTTTTAAATATAGATTTTATTTGGGGCTCTTACAACATTTAATACATCATTCATATTAAGCATACTTGTACACATGTTGCCACATTCATCTACATTAACTCCTTGAACCCCTCCAGCATAAGCTCCTCTTCCCCTTTCCTCTAGTTCTTTATTTTTTAATTCCATCTCCCCATATTTCCCCTTCCCCCTTCTCCTGCCTCATGAACTTCCAATAACTTACAAATTGTTATTACCTCATATCTTACACTGTCTAATGTGTCACTTCACTCACCCCCTCACCCCGTTGTCCACACCCCAGAAAGGAGGTCACCCCTTTCTACTCCACCCTCTCAGAATCACCACTCCCCACTGGTCTCAAGGGATTATCTATCCTAAATTTCCACGTTTTCGAATCCAATGTGCATCCCCTGGTCTAGCCAAATCTGTCTGGCAGACTCGGGATAATGATAATCAGTGGGAGGGAGCATTTGAGAACATTTTGTTGCACTGAACTGCACCTAGACTGGCTCATTCCCTCACTACAATCTGTCTGTAAAAAGGCTGTCTCTTCACTTACTGATGGGCTTTGGGTTCCCAATCTGAACTCCCCCTCACTTATAATGATATATTTTTTAGGTCTTTGATGCTTGATACTGAATCCCTTTGACATCTCGTGGTCATACAGACTCTTGTGCTTCTTCCATGTAGGCTTGCTTCTTAACTAGATGGCCACTTATTCACCTTCATGTCTTTAAAACCACAGACGCACATCTTTTGATAGCCAGGCACTATCAGCTTTCTTCACCACATTTGCTTATGCACATATTTGTCATCAGCGATCATATCAGGAAAGTGAGCATATAATGTTATGATTTTTAGTTCTTGAAGCCTGTAGTAGTTGATCCCTTTGGGATCTCTTGGTCTCATAAGCTGGTGTACTTGTTCCATGTGGGCTTTGGTGCTTCTGAGCTGGATGGTCGCTAGTTTACTTTCAAGCCTTTAAGACCCCAGATGTATATGTTTTGATAGCCAGACACCATCAACTTTCTTCACCACATTTGTTTCTGCATACATCTGTTTTCTGTGATCTTGTCAGGGAGCTGCGCATCATGGGATGCCAATTTATGTTCTTGCACTGAGGAAGTACCTGATTAAGGTCCAAATGCCCACCTGTTGTCCTAATTCTAAGCCTATAAGTACAGGCAGTTCTCTTTTCTATCTTTACCTTTTAAAGGATCACCTCAAAAGCCAACATTTAGAATTCTTTGCAGAATTTTGAACAAAGGAGTGACAGCATGCAATTTATAGTCTAACAATCTTCTTTTTCAAAATTCACCCATGAGAGCTACTCCAGGCACCTCGTTTAAAAGTAGAAGCTACTCTCTCCTCTAGAGTTCCCCGATGACCTTAGCCTGATCAATTTTCTTTATGATACTAATCATTAAAATTTTTTGTTAAATATTTTAAATATATTGATATGATTATTTCATTTTTCTACTTTTGTCTGGCAGATGACAGAGATTGATTTTCTGTTACTGAAACAACCTTGAGTCCCCTAGGATAAGCCCCACCTAGTCATGTGTATAGGAAACCCTGGTGGTATAGTGGGTAATGTGTTGGGCTACTCATGACATGGTCAACTCTTCAAAACCACCAGCAACGCTCTGGGACAAAGATGAAACTTTTTACTCCCATAGAATTGCACTCTTGGAAACTCTCAGGGGCAGTTCCATCCTGCCCTACAGGGTCACTGTGAATCAGAAGTGACTCAATGGCAGTGAGTCTAAGGGTTATGTGTATAACTACATATACAGGCATATATTTATATGGATGAATTCTATTTCCTTATAATTTGCTAAGGATTTGTGCATCTTTTTCATGAGTGATTTTGGTTTGAAGCTTTTTTTCTTCCCTACACTGTCTTTGCCTGACGTAGATATCCTCTAATATTATCTTCATAAACGAACCTGGGATCTTTTTTTATGCCCTTAAAAGAGATGATGTAGAATTGGTGCTAATTCTTCTTTAAATAATTGTTTGAGGCTGAACCCCGGTGGCGTAGTGGTTGTGTGCGGGGCTGTGGCCTACAGGGTTGGCGATTCAAATCCAGCAGCAGCTCTCTAGGGGCAAGGCTGGGCCTCCTACCCCCACCAGGGCAGGGATGTCACAAAACAAAAAAAAAAATGGTTTGATATGCCTAGGGAAAACATCTTAGCTTGAAGATTATGTTTGTTGGAATTTTAAAACCTCAAATTTAGTCTTCTTTAGAGTTGGCATGCTGTTCAAATGGCCTATTTCATGTTGCTTTTTGGCACATTGATCCTTCTTATCTAAACTGTCAAATGTGAGCAGTGTTGCTTGAAATATGCTCTTATTTCCCCTTTGATGTCTGCAGGCTCCCTCTCTCCCCACAGGGTGGCCCCCTCACCCCCAAGGTCTCTTCATTTTACTGATTTTTCAAAAAATTATCTTTTTCTTTCATTGATTTTCTCTATTGCTCTCTGTTTTTAATGCCATTGATTTCTTCATTTAGCTTCATTGCTTCCTTCCTCCTAGGCTTTAATTTGTCTTCTTTTTCCAGGTTCTTGAGGTTGGAACTCACATTACTGGCTATAGACATTTGCTGTTTTCTAGTTGTATGCATCTAGTGTCATACATTTTCCTTCAGCTCTGCCTTGGTTGTTTTATTAATCTGAGTAGACTAGAGAAGCAAATTCATAGACACATATATGGATACAAGGGTAAGGTTTATATACAATAGGAATGGAGCATTGAGAAAGCATCCTAATCCAGTCCAGTTCAAAGTCATGAGTCCAATATTAGCCCATATGCCCGGTATCAGTCTGTAAAGTCTCCTTACGACTCATGAAGTTACAGGCCAGTGGGTGCATAATCCTGGCGTTGGCAGGGGTTCCCCCATGGCTCCTCACTTCCAGGGCTCAGAGTCCATCCACAGCATTCAGTGGTGGTAGAAGCAACTGAGTGTTGGCAGGAGTCTCCATGTGGCTTCTCCAGCTTCAGAGGTCTGGTTCCATCAGGGTAAGGCTGTGTGGCTTCTCCTCTTAGGACACCGGCACCTTGTCTTGTCTGTAGTTTGTCATCTCTGAGACTGACGCCCAACAACTGGGGTAGATGGCCTCTCATTTCCAGGAGGGAAATATCGCGAGATTTCCCAGAAGTCTCAGGAGAAAGCCATGCCCACATAGAGGCCTCATTGGCTACTCAATGGCTATCTCCAGATTAGCAGGTTAGACTCCAGCCCTACATTTCCATCATGAAATTGACATAGCACAGGACCACCACAGTTGTAGCTCACTATTTTGATACGATACGTTTTCAATTTTCAGTCAGTTGTATTTATTTTAAAGTTCTTTTGTTTGAAGTGTGTTGTTTGGAGTCTAAGTGTTTGGAGATTTCCCTGTTATTGTGTTCTAGCTATAGTCCATTACGGGCAAAGAACTTAGCCCATAATTTCAATTGTCTTATATGGTTGAAGTTTGATTTATGGCTCAAGATAAGGGTCTACCTTGTATGTTCTATAGATGTTTGAAAAGAATGTAGACTCAAAAGAAAGACATATAGAAAAAAAGAAAGAAAAATAAAAGAATGTAGACTCAGCTGTTATTGAATAGAATGTTCTAACAATACTGATTAGATAAGGCTGGTGGATGGTATTTCTGAGTTTGTTTTTTAAACACTGTGTCAAGAACTTACTTCTGACAAGGTAATAACAATTTGTAAATCATTAAAGGTTCATGGGGGAGGGGTCTTAGGGAGGGAGGGGAAATATGGGGAGCTGGTTCTGGGGGCCTAAATGGGTGGAGAATATTTTGAGAGTGATGATGAAAACAAGTGTGCAAATCTGGTCGGCATATTGTTGATGTACTTATTGATCATGATGGGAGTTGTATGAGCCCCCAATAAAATGATTTATAAAAAAAAGGAGAGGGAAGGAGGAGCTTATACCAAGGGCTCAGGTAGAAAACATTTGGAAATGAAGATAGCAGCATGTGGGCGAATATGCTTGATACAAGTAATGTATTGAAAGTTATAAGAGCTGTTAGAGTCCCCAATAAAAATCATTGGAATAAAATCATCATACTATTATAAATGGATAGGACTCTAAAAACTCACAATTACTAAGTGGTGGAGTGTGAACAAAAGGAAAAATAAAACTGAAAAATATATATTAGTTGAATATAATCTTAACATATAGCTTATAGAATTAAAGTTGGATCTGACCTCAGAGTAAATGTAAATAAATGGACATACAGCAAGAAAATCAGTCTCCTGTTCCATATTATCAACTTATTCATGTTCTGCTTCTCTATCTCCACGCTCACTAGCCTCCAGAATTGGGGGAAAGGAAACAAGAAAATGTACAGTTCTCAGAGAATGGTATTTTTATGACCTATCTTTTGTTTGGTGTTCATGAAGCTTGGCAAATGTAAACCCTTGGGATACATTTTGTAGGTTTTAGAAAACTTCCCCATTGAGAACCTCCAATGACCAGCCTTATGATGTGGGTGACCGCTCAATGACCCACATTTTTGTTCCCTGGGCATTTAGCCTACCATCCCACAAGACTTTCTCTGGTAAACCTCTTGAGCAAGGCCTTCTTGAAGATGGCTCCAGCCTGACTCCCACAAGACTCATAAAGGCCCATGGGAATGGCTCCTTCCTCTTTGCCTGTGTGAAAGCGCAGCTCCCTCCTGACACTGCCCACTCTCTCTGAACATTGCTCTTTAGGAAGGCAGATTCATGACGTCTTGTCTTTTCACTTTTCAGCTGAGTCAGGAAAAACAACTCTATCCTGTCAGTAGAGCCCTGATACCCCCTCACTGAACTTCAAGGGTGAGAGTAAAATATCTAACTACCAGTTATTTGATTAGTAGTCAAATGTATAAGTGTTGTATCACCAGGGCTCTTATTTGATGATATGAATACAACATTTAGAAGGTTGTTTGGCACATTGTGAATACTTTTTTTTTGGGGGGGGGCATCACTGCTCTCTGGTGGTGGGAGTAGGAGGCCCAGCCCCACTGCTGGAATTGAACCTTCATCCCAATGGGCCGCAGTCCTGCGCACAACCACTATGCCACCGGGGCTCAGCCCCCATTGTAAATACTTTAAAGTGTTCTTAATTGCACGAGGGCAGCACTGACTCTGTAGTAGGTATAATCTTTTGGGTGAACATTCAATAAAGCATTCTTTTATTGAGAAGAAAAAACCTGAAGAAAGTATTATTTCCCAACACAATCCAGGCAAACACTCCAATGTAGCATGTTTCAGGAAGTGTGAAGTCATTCGTGGGTGAGTGCAGGCAGATCAGACCCTCATTAGAGAATGCCCTGGAACCCAGGGGAATTCCACAGATCTGGGGGCAGGTCCTTTGGAAGAGCAGTCTAGTATGGTGGTTCATGTACAAGATTGTGCCTAGGTCTTGGAAACAGATCAGGATCATTTTCTTATTAATGCTGTGACATTGAGTTGTTATTTGATTTCTCTAAGTCTGAGCAGAAATAGGATCAGTATGTCCTTTTGAAGGTAGGATGACTTGCCTATGTTAGACACATCATTAAGAAAGACCAAGCACTACGATGTTTGGTGGAGAAGGCAATGAAAATGAGGATAACCCTCAACAAGATGGGCTACACAGGACCAACCAATGTTGTGTTTTAGTGTACATGTAATCACCATTAGACAACAGCTAACAACAGTACCTTTCCCTATAAAATGAGCATAAGGATAGCATCCACTTCACAAGGCTGAGCATATGTGACGGTATTTGACACGTCAACAAGGTGCTTTTCTTAATGTTGCTATTCGTTACCATAGTTAGTACAGAAAAGCAGTGAACAAGGACTCTACTTTAGAGGTACATTTTTAGAAATACTCCAAGACACCCTTTTAAATCTTTTATTTCCAATTATTGCTATAGATAACATGCATCTATTTATTATGCACAATCCCACTTAAGGAAAAGAATCAAAAAAGGCCACTAATATTGTATATAAAATGAATAATAAAATTTCCATTCACTACCTACTTGAAGCAGCATTCACTGCAACTGGTTCTTAGTACCTAACATAAATCAGATTGCAAGCATGAGAAATTACATATGTGAATCCCAGTAATTCCTGAATTTATGGGCCAAAGAGACACATCTATGTGAAGGCATTTTGAACTCTAACATTAAGGATGCCTTATAAATCAAAGGTACTAGGCTTATTCTAACTGAATTCAAACACTGGACAAGCCCCTCTCCTCACACAAACAGGGTTCTTACTGGAGATCTGTAGAACATTGACATAAAATCTATGCGTAAAGTTTACTGGAGAAAAGCACATACAATGATGCTCCTGGAAATGCAGATTTCTAGTTAGCTGTAAGAAAACCTAAATGAGGATGTTCGATTTCCACTTTGAATTTCTTTCTTTGTTTGAATGTGTACCCACTATTTTTTTTTCTCCAGGGGAATATCAAGTGGATGAAAAAATTCATCCCTCGAGATTATGTTGCTGTTCAGAATAGACTTAGGACCGTGTGCTCAGGAAGCTGCACTCTGGAGCACCCGTTATAATCAGGCTCGATAAATAGATGTTTGGAAAATGTTTTCTCCATAACGTTATACTCTTTGATTAAGTGTCGGTTATGTGATGCAATTTTATTGTTTTCACATAGAAGCTAGATCATAAACTAGAAATTTAGAAGTTTTCTTGTGGGTGCTTCTGAAAGGGTAAGTAATACTTCTAAGAGAACATCAGACCTGAGGTCCCTGTGTGCTGTAGTCAATCACATGTTCCTGCTTCTGGCCAGAAGCCTGGGGTGATTGTACTTCCTTTGATCTCTCCAGGGTGCACTTCTGAACTGTGGGCTGTTCAATGCCAGAGAAACTCTGTTCCAAATGTCAGGGAGTCCCATGGCCTTAGGAGGGTCACACACTTGGGCTTCATATGCTCCCTGGGCCTCCTTCCTCTATGGCTTCTTCCCTCTTTCTGCCTCCCATCATTGGAATTCAGACTGCCGCTTGCTCACCTCAACAGCTCTGATTGTAGAGTCAGAAAGCCGGAGCTTGGGCAGCGCGTGATGTGGCAGAGTGAAGAGGGCTTTCCTTTTAAAGAGCAGGATGTTTGAGAAGAAAGTCCAGCCTCTCCATCAGTTTTCCTGTTACAAGGTTTTTCAGAATCTTTACTTGTAAGCCACTCATCCTTCACTCTTACCCTTTTATTTTTTTGTAACACAGCCATGTCCTGTTTTTCCTGGATGTTGTAAAGGGACTGAGAGAGAAGGACCTGGCAGAAGTGAGAATGCTACCACCTATGTTTGTTCAGGTTTCCCTCCACCTATATATAGTTCAGACATTCATCTCAGCTAATGTACTACCTGGAATAATAGGTACCTTTCCACTGCACTTGCAGACTTTGCGTGAGATAATGGCACAATGGAAATTTTGACTCGAGACTGATATTTACTGACATACTCTTAGTATTATGGAGCTCTGGTGGTGTAAAGAGTTGTGCATAGGGCTGCTAACCACAAGATCAGTGGTTTGAGTTGACCAGCTGCTCTATAAGAGAAAGAAGAAGAGGCTGTCTACTATAGTAAAGACTTAAAGTCTCAGAAAATCAAAGAGGCAGTTCTGCCATGCCCTGTAGAGTAATTTTGATTCAGGAGTAACTCAATAGCAGTGAGTTAGAATTTACTCTTTGTTTTGGCAACTAATCACTAATTTAAGGGTATAGGTTTTGCTTACGAAGACATTTCTATTACATTGCAAATATAATGTTTTAATAATATATATTTTTGAGAACTTGTAAAATCTTTATAAAATGCAATTTATGTACTCAGGAAAGACTGTAGATATAGCAACACTAACCTTTATTTCTTATGGGACACGGATAATGTATGTGGTGGTATAAAAAGAGCATATATGGAGGACTTTGGGCAAGATGGAGACCAAGTAACATATACCAGATGGACTCTGCAGGAATCAGCCCAGGAGAGCACCTGAAAGGGAAATTCCACGTTTCTGGATCACAGAAGAAGCATCATAAAGATAAGTAGACACAGACCTAGGTTTTGAGGATGTGTGGGCTTTTGACTTACCACTGTGGAGGCCGACTAAGGCTTAACCTTAGGCCTGCCACAGTCTTGGCTAGAGCCAGGCTCCTTTGGCTGGTTCAAGGAGTTTACTTCAACACAGCCACAGCTTGTCATCACCTCTGGGCAGGGTTTAAACCCCTTCAGCCCCATAGTTAGCCAATGGGGACTCAGCAATGTATTTACTGTTGTTTCTCTCTCTTACTTCTTTCCTCTCACAGTCAGAGTGAGCTCTTCTCTCTTCTCACATGCGACTATCAGCCTCCAGGCCACTCCTTTTCACCTAGGGCAATTATACCTTCCCTCCACCCAATTAGAGGAGCTTCTGCTCCCTGCAACATAACACATAGCTGGGGAAATCTTGCCCACCTTCTGTCACAGGAGAATTTATGCATACACTTCAAGACCCTTTAAGCAGATGGGGGAAATTCTGCCAGCATTTCGGGGAGCCCCTGCCTGATTTCCGTGGTCCCACCTGGCTGAGGAAACTTCCTTCCGTCTGCTGTAGTGCCTCTCATGATCTAAGGGGGATCTGCCCAAACTCTCCAGTGCTCCAGCTGCTGTAGAAACATCTGCTTGATCTATGCAGTGATCTAGCTGAGTAGGGAAATTCCTCCGACCATCCGTAGTGCTCTACACTAAAGCAAGCACACCCATCTGTCCTCCATGACACTTCCATTGTAGCAAGTATCCCCACATGCCTTGTGAGGTGCCCCAAGTAGCTGTGGGCCACACCACCATGGCTTCCTGTGAGGTCATCCAGTGCAGCACCATCCTCATGGGTCCACAACCATGCAACCATCATCCCCAAAAGGATCATCCAACTTGCCCTCCAAATGACAGAATATTGGTGGGTTGGGGAAAGAGTGAAACTCTGGAGGCTAAAGTGGTAGCCCGACCGCACAGTGCTATTAGCTGGAGGCAGGTCAAAGAAGCATTTCTATGAGTCTCCCAAAGAAAGAACCCAGTGCTTCTCAACTCTCTGGAAAATGATACCAGGCTCCTCGAATACAGCACAACACAAGGAGCATTCAACTCCAGCAAGCTCAATAAAAAAAGCAGAAGAAATAAAAGGCAATGTAAGAAGTCTTCAACCTAACGATGTGCATAAAAGCAGCAGACATTGATCTGTCTCAGAAAGACATCTTCAGAATGCTGCTTGAAGTCATACAGGATATGAAGGAAACAATACAGAAGAAAGATGAAATGATAGAGGAGGTAAAGGCCATGAACCAAAGGAAAATACAAGAACCAAGCAACGAGAAAACAAAAATCAGTAGAAAATTCACAGACTTTTCCAACAGACTTGAGAAGACAGAGTATCATCCCCAAGAGGCTAACTTGGCAGATTCAACAAAAGAAAAAGGCAGCCAGATAAGATAATCAGAGAAGCTGAAGAAAACCTGAGAGCCATGTCTGATGCCATGAAGAAGAACATTAGAACAATTGGACTATCTGAACAAGACACAATGAAGAAGTCAATGGCAAAAATAGTGCGGGAATTCTTAGAAGAAAACTTCCCCAGGTTAATGAATGAAATCCAGGCAACCACTCAGGAGGCCAAAAGAACACCAGCTAGACTGAATTTCAAGAAGTCACCAAGGCATATAATAGTTAACTACACAACTTTGAGGAAAAGGAGAAAATCATGAAAGCAAGCAGTCGCCTAAAAAGGTGCTCAAATAAGAATATGCTCCAACCCATCAGCGGATACAATGAAGGAGAGAGTGGAGTAGCTTATCCAAAAAATTGAAGGAAAATAATGCGAATCCAAGAATTCTCTATCCAGCCAAATTATCTCTCAAGCTAGATGTAGAAGTAAGAGTCTTCCCAGATAAGGAAAAACTTAAATAATATGTTAAAATAAACAGTCCTAATAAAGATTCTTGCTGACCAATATGGGCAGAATAATAGCATTCATCTAACAAAAATAAGAGGCCATCACATAGAAAACACCCAATCAGAGAGCAACAAAAAGAAATGGTCCCCAAGATAGCATTGGCTCAAGGATGGAAAGAAGGCAAGAATCACACACACACACACACACACACACACACACACATCCCACATGTAAGATAGGGAGACTGGAAAACACCCAATAAAAAAGGTACAAGATTACATCACAAGGGCCACAGATGGATAATAACCCTGAATATCAATGGACTGAACTCAGACAGATGATCTTTGATACACTCTCCCCACCCCAAATCAAATGAGAACTTTGGGGACAGGGAATGCATAGGCTATTGGAAATAGGGAAGGACACAAATACATGTGAGGCACAAATTGAAAAATGAGATATTCAGAAGATAAAACACCTGTGTACATCAAGAATTCACCAAGAGAGTAATAAGTGACCCCACAGACTGGGGAGACATCTTTAGCAATGACACATCAGACAAATATATTACAGAAATCTACAGTATTCTGCTAGCTTGCAAAAAGAAAAAAAACTAATTGCCCTCTGAGGGGTGGGCAAAGGACCTGAACAGAGATTTCATAGAGGCAAAAATCTGAATGGCCAACAAATATATGAGAAAATGTTCCCTATCATTATCCATAAGAGAAATGGTGGCAGTTACATAATCTGGTGTCAATTTGAGGAATAAGAGTGTAGGGGTGGAGTCTTGCCTGTCAATCTGGAGATAGCCAATGAGACCTCTGTATGGGCACGGCCTTCTCCTGAGAATTCTGCAAAATTCGGTTGTATTTTCCCCTTGGAGGTGAGAGACTCACTACTCAGTCCCTTGGAGATGCTCTACTGACAAGACATAAAGTTGACTCCCTGTGAGACATCCCTTGTAATCAGACCTTGGAAGCTGGAAAAGCCACACAGAGACTTCTGCCAATGTTGAGATGCTTGAGAAGCCACAGAGAGGTCCCTGCCAGTGCTGAGATGCTCCTATTACCACTGGATACACAAGACTCTGCACCCACTGGCCTGTGATTGTTCTGGTGTCATTGCATATGCCTTGTGAATCTGAAGAAGACTTTATAGACTGGTATCAGACATATGGACTAATATCAGACTTGTGGGCTTGTACTGGATTGGTTGGGATGCTTTCTCAATATTCTATTCCTCTTGTATATAAAACTCTCTCTTATACACATATGAATGTTTATGAATTTGTTTCTTTAGTCTACCCAGACTAACACAGAAATGGAAAGTTTAAAAACTATGAGATACCACTTAACACCCTCAAAAAAAGGCCAATTAAAAAATTCAGAAAGTAACAAGTGTTGGAAGGACTGTGGTGAGATAGGAATTCCCGTCCACCGTCGGTGGGTTGTAGGTATGCCCAGCCACGATGGAAATCGATTTAGTGATATCTAAAACAGATGGAAATTGAGATACTATGGGACCAGCAAGCCCCTACTGGGAATATACCGAGAAGAGGCAAGAAACAAATTATGTCCAGACATCTGTGCTGCAATGTTCATCGTGGTGAAGTTCACAATTGTGAGGTGTTGAAAACACCCCAAATATCCATGAAAGGACAAATGGGTTGAAAAACTGTGGTAGAAACATACAGTAGCGTACTACCCCTCCCTAAAAAGCAGTGATGAATACACGAACACATTGCTGTATAGGAAGAACAGGAGGAAATTATGCTAACAGAAGCACAAAGGGACAAGTACATCATGAGTCTGCTGAGGTAAGCTTAAAAATGCAAAAAGGCCATAGGAGGAAAAGTACTATACTCATACATTCCTCAGGTAAAATTTAGGTACTCTGGCAGGGGCCAGTCCCAAATCAGGGATACATATGGCAGTCAACTGAAAAGGAGAGGAAAGGAAAGAAAAAGACAATGGCTAGCGGGGGAACAGGACACCAACCCACCCAAGGAAAGGTTGTTGTTTATATCTCCACAAGAGAGGGAGAGAGAGAGCAGACTTCAATCTGGTGCATTGGGATAGGGGTTCCCAACCTCTTAATGCCACCACCCTTTAATACAGTGGTCTTATGGTCTGGTGACACCCCAAGCCTAAAATTGTATTTGTTGCTATTTCATAACTGTGATTTTGCTACTGTTATGAATTGGGTGACCTCTGTGAAAGGGTCATTTGATCCCCAAAGGGATTGCGACCCACAGGTTGAGAACTGTTACTTCCTTTTTTAAAAATTATTTTATTGGGGGCTCATACAACTCTTATCATATTACATCTATCCATCCATGTGTCAAGCATATTTGTACCTTTGTGGCCATCCTCATTCCCAAAACATTTATTTTCTTCTTGAGCTCTTGGTATCAGATCCCCATTTATTCCCCTCACTCCCTGATCCTCTCTCCCTCATAAATCCTTGTTATTATTATTCTGTCATATCTTACACTGTCCTATGTCTCCCTTTGTCTTCTTTTCTGTTGTCCATCCCCCAGGGAAGAGGTTATATGTATGTCCTTGTAATCAGTTCCCTCTTTCTACACCACTTGCTTTCCACTCTCTTGGTATTGCCACTTTCACTACTGGTCTTGAAGTGATCATATGCCCTGGATTACTTGTGTTTCCAATTCTTATCTCTACCAATGTGCATCCTTTGGTCTATCCAGATTTGTAAGTAGAATTGGGATCATGATGGGCAGGGTGTTGGAGAGGGGGAGGAAGCACTTAAGAACTAGAGGAAAGTTGAATGCTTAATTGTTGCTACACTACACTCTGACTGGCTTGTCTCCTTCCCGTGCCCCTTCTGTAAGCAGATGTCCGGTTGCATACAGACGAGCTTTGGGTCTCTAATCTGAACTCTCCCTCATTCACAATGATATGACATTTTGTTCCTTTATATCTGACACTTGATCTCTGACACATTGGCATGATCGGATAGGCTGGTGTGCTTTTTTCAAATGGACTTTGTTGCTTCTCAGCTAGATGGACACTTGCTTACCTTCAAGCCTTTAGCACCCCAGACACTATATCTTTTAATAGCTGGACACCATCAGCTTTCTTCACATTTGCTTACACACCCATTTTGTCTTCAGCGGTCATGTGAGGAAGGTAAGCATCAAGGAATGCCAGTTTAATAGGACAAAATATTCTTGCACTGAGCAAGTATTGAGTATAGACCCAGTATCCATTTGCTACCTTAGTGCTAACCTTATCAATATATGCACATTTAAAAATACATTTGCCTATTGATGGAAATTTGGGTTGTTACCAATTTCTTGCAACTATGAACTGTGCCATGGTGAACACTGGAACAGAGATGTCTGGACATGATTTGTTTCTTGCCTCTTTTTGATATATGCCCAGTAAGGGGATTACTGAGTCATTTGGTAGCTCAATTTCCATTTGTTTTAGCTATTGTCAAATGATTTCCATGGTGGCTGTACATACCTACAGGTCCACCAGCAGTGGATGAGAGAGAACTCCTGCTTTAAGGCATGAATGCGAGATACCAGCACAAAGTAGCAATCCAATAGAGCGGTCTGGGGAGCTGGCCCCCATCCCAACTACCTAGACAATCTCCCCTCCCCCCATAAGAATTCTCTTCAGAGGACATTACTGAAGGTACAGCTCAGGGAGAGAGACATGTCTGATCATCCAGGGCGTGGCATCTCATTAGACTTGACCAGAAAACACTCATAAAGGTCAACAGAACTGGAACTATTTATAGGCTTTTCTTTTTATCGTCATTGGTTTTTGTTCCTTTGCTTTCTTTTCCTCTGTCTTGTTTTTGTGCTTATTATTGTCTCTGCATATGTATCAAGTAAGTTAGATGGGATAACAGTCTGCAGGAGAAAACAACTGACCCAGCGCTTTCAGGGGAACATGGGAGAGGGGGGCCAGGGAGATGAGGGGGAATAAAAGTCGATGCTAACAAACAAGGGAACAAGTGGTCTAAAATCGATGGCCAGGAGGGCATAGGAAGCCTGGCAGGGCTTGATCAAGGGCCATGTAACTGAGAGTAATCACTGAAACCCGAATAATGGCCAAAGATGATAGTGGGACAAGAGGAAAGCAAAAGGAAAGAGGGGAAAGAACGAGGGGGCAAATGGCATTTATAGAGGTCTAAATACAGGCATGTGTGGATATAAATATATTTATATAAACCTATAGGGAAATGTGTGTATATATATATATATATATATATGCTTAGTATTAAGGTAGCAGACAGACAATTGGCCTCTACTCAAGTACTCCCTCAATGGAAGAATACTTTGTTCTAATAACCTGGCATACCGTGAAGCTCAGCTTCCTGACATGATCACTAATGATAAAATGGGTGCATAAGCAAAAATGTTAAAGAAAGCTGATGGTGCCCAACTATCAAAAGATATAGAGTCTGGGGTCTGAAAGGCATGAACAAGCGTCCATCTAGATCAGAAGTGACCATCTAGCTTCTTCCACAGGGAAGAAGCACACCAACCTGTGTGATCATGAGATGTTGATGGGATCGGGTATCAGGCATCAAAGACCTACAACAAAACTCATCACATTGTGAATGAGGGTGTGTGTGTAGTGGAGACCTAAAATCCATCTGTAGGCAATTGGGCACCCTCTCAAAGAAGGGTCAAGGAAGAGATGAGCCAGTCAGGGTGCAGTATAGCACTAATGAAATATACAATTTTCCTCTAGTTGTTCAATGCTTCCTCCCCACCCCCTCAACATTGCCCCAATTCTACTTTACAAACCCAGCTAGACCAGTGCATGTACACTGGTACAGAGGGAGCAGGTGACACAGATAAGCTCCTTAGGACCAATAATGAGAATAGGGATACCAGGAGCATAAGAGGAAGAAGGGTTTTCTGAGTCTGAGTGTTTTGGTTTATTATGGAAATGAGTTTCTAAGTGGTACAAATGCCTCTCTCTTGACTCTTCTCCTAAAGTTTGGTGGTTTGAACCCACTCGGTATACTGCATTCATCTAGGTTATAGATAAGAAAACCTTGGGAGAGATCATAGAGGAGCCAATACCAGGCCTCAAATAGAAAGTAAATGTTTAGAAAGTAAAGCTGGCACCATGTGTACAAATATAGGGGGAACTGATCTGAATGATCTATATAAAACCCCTCACAGTGGGATGGGCAACAAAAAAGTAAGTGAAAAGAGACATCAGTTGGTATAGGTCATGAACAAATAATAATTTATAAATTATGAAGTGTTCATGAGGGAGAGCATGTGGGCGAGGGAGAGATAAAGTTGAGGAGCTGTTACCAAGGGCTCAAATAGAAACAATCTTTTTGAAAATGATGGCAACACATGGACCAATGTGCTTGATACAATGGATGTATATATGGATTGTGATAAGAGCTATATGATCTCCCAATAGAATGAAAAATAAGAGCAAAAATAAACTATCCTTGTAGATGATGCCAAAGTTTTATAATATGGTTTCCTATTAAAGTTTGCAATGTATCAAAAAACATGCAAAACCAAACTAAACCAAAAAAGCTCCACATAACAAAAACATTTACTTAAAACACAAAAACTCTAAAAAAATGAATATAAAATATTTAGAAATCCAATGAAGATGTTTATTTTATAAGAAATATTATGGAGCCCCAGTGGTGTAGTGATTACTTGTGGGGCTGCTAACTAAAGATCAGTAATTTGAAGCCACTAGTTTGTCCACTGGAGAAAGATGGGGTTTTGACTTCTGTAAAGTGTTACGGTCTCACCAGGGAAGGAGAGTATCTACAATTCAGAGGAGGGACGATATTTCTGCTGGTGGATATGGTGGGTAAATGGGAAGAAACAAACTCATATTGGAAATGGATGCTGAACAATAATTTTAGGGAACGTAAGGGGAGAATAAATCTATTTCTGTGTTCCTGGATAGGCATCTTGAATATGTTTCTACCAAACCCTTGGTGAAACACACTACAGATGAAGGACCATAATGACATTAGACCCTGACCTTTCAGGGAACACAGTATCCCTCAAGGGCCACACCAAAAGAACTTGAAATGGGAGTTCAACTTAACTGACGGTGTTATCTCAAAACTACCCGTACCTTTGGACTTAGCACTGAAATACTCTGATGGAAGAGGAGGCAAAGAATGTCTACCTCAAGACTGTGGAAATGGTGGCCATTGGACCTTTGTTGGGACCCCTGGCTTAGAGGGTGTTCAATGAAATGGAAGCCAGAACCATACATTTAGTACCTAAATGCTTCCGTTTCATTAACATGACATGTATTAATCTGATAAGCAAGGATTTGTCCTTGTAAGAAATGGTACAGGAACATTTCACCTAGCACCAATCCCTGTCCAAAATGGAAATAGCTCAATTAAGAACTAAATATACAAAGCAGCAATTCCTAAATTGCAGCTTCTAGTTGGACTATACTCATATAAACTCCTCACATCAACCTTAAATTCTATGTCATTGGAAAAATTATTGATGCTATTCGCCTTATATTCCAAGGACATGATTGACAAGGTTTTTCATTTTTGTTTCTTGTTTGTTTTTACCATAATATGACCACCAAAGTAAACCAGAGTCACTCATAACCTGTGAACCAAGTGCCAATAAAACTATTAAACAAAAAAACAAAAAACAAAAATAAGTCAGACAATGGTGTTGGGGGTGGGATGGGTTGGGGGAAATTACAGTCTTGGTAACCGATAGGGGGAAGTTTTCGTCTGCCCTATGGGGTTGGTCTGAGACAGAATTGTTTTCTGAGTCTGAGTTTTTTGGTTTATTATGGAGATGAGTTTCTAAGTGGTACAAATGCCTCTCTCTTGACTCTTCTCCTAAAGTTTGGTGGTTTGAACCCACTCGATATACTGCATTCATCTAGGTTATAGATAAGAAAACCTTGGGAGAGATCATAGAGGAGCCAATACCAAGCCTCAAATAGAAAGTAAATGTTTAGAAAGTAAAGCTGGCACCATGTGTACAAATATGCTTGATACAATTAGTGTATGTAGTTTTATAAGAGCTGTAAGAGCCCCCAATAAAATGATCTTAAAAAAGAAAAGAAAACCCTAGGAAGTAGTTTTATTCTGCACACCCAGGGTCTCCTTGACTTGGAAGCAACTTGAAAGCAAATAACAACATCCATGAAGATGTTTAGAGAGTCTTTTGAGATTGGAGATGGAGAGAATCTGTTTTTCTTTTTGGCTATTTTAATGCAATCTATAAAAGAGGCATAGAGTGAAAGTCCTACAAAGACTTGGATAACAATATCTTTAGAAGGTGTAGAATTCCTGGTAATCTATGTAGAATAAATACTCACTGTGAGAATTAAGTGATCTGTTTGTGGTATAAAGGAACCATATTGTAATATTATCTAAGCATAACTTTCCTTTTTGGGTAATAGCGTACTTTTCCAGTTTCCCAAGCTGCCTCAACCTTTTATATGTAGTATTAATTTTGCTACACAATGCTCTTGAGAATTCACAGCATATCTGCTTTCTTCAGAAAAATGTTTTAAGGGATTCCACTGCTTGGTTTTATGTTACTGGTGTCACATAACTGCACATACTGTATTGACTAGATGAAAATTACTTTGGAAGGCTTGGGACATTTTATGGAGATAATATAGGTATCTATTTCAGCATTTTATCACAATTTTTCAATTTTCTTTGAGAAATGGAGACATAGGCACTCTATTAATCTCTAAAACTCATTTCAGTCTTGTTCATAATCAAATGTTCCAGATCTGCAAATCACCAGGAAAATTAGTTTGATTTTACAAGTCTTTATCTGTCTATTTTCTGGGATAGTTGCTAATGTAAATGAAAGATGAGGGCTGAGTCCCGGTGGCGTAGTGGTTGTGCGCGGGACTGTGGCCCACTGGGACGGAGGTTCAATTCCAGCAGTGGGGTTGGACCTCCTACTCCCACGACTGGAGAGCAGTGATGCCCCCCCCCCCAAAAAAATGAAAGATGAATATTGATAATAACAAAAGGGGACTAAATGAGCTATCACTGACTATATAATTTTCTTCCTAAATTGTAGGAGCTGCAATATGAATAGAATGTTTCCTATAGCAAGGTGGATGTGAAGTAAAACTAACAAAACACTATTGGTTATTGATCTGCAAACTAGGGGTGGTAATGTAATATTTGACCGATGGAACATGATCATTTCTTAGACTAGCAGTATATTCCACTGGGCCAGAAATGCAGTTTTTGAATAGAACTTTTAGCTTAGAACCATATGGATTTGCTATTTTCATAGGTCAGATATTGATATCTTCATATGGCTCAGTGTAGATAAATAGTGAATCACGTTTTAAAATATCAAAAACCTTCTACACCTCTTTCGGGGCATGAGTGATCGAAGACCAGCTGGATCACTTGGCACAGGAAGGAAGAGAGATGTGTTTTCCTAACAAAAGCAGAGCTTGGAAAATATGGAATTTAACTCTGAGACAGATTGTCTGGGTAGGGCATACGATAAGATGTTCTACTACTAACCAGAAGGTGGGTAGTCCAAACCCTTTCCCGACCCCAGAATCATTCTGGGAGACAGACCAGGCCATGTGCTTCTGAAAACTCACAACTTGTGGAGCAGTTCTGCCCTGTACAGATGGAGTCACCCTAGACCAGTCAACTCCTCTCCATTCCCACTCACACCCTCACCAGCACTTCCCAGCAGAAATGAACGGAGGCCCAAGAGTCTGGATCAGTGGAGAAGATGAGCAGTGGCTTTCCCCAGTCAGGCATGGAATCGCAGAGTGTGCTGCCCTCGGAAGGGCAGCAGGAGTCTTCACAAACACTGCTCATGCGGAAGAGGCCGAGTGTATGTCTTATAAAGGATGGCTGTTGAAGCTACTCCAAGTCCAAGTTTAGAGGAACTGTAATCAGAGAGAAAGAGTATTTTCTACAGTGAGTTTCCAATGCAGACTGGCTGGGTGGTGGGAGAGTATGACACAGAGTTAAAAAAAAAAAAAAAGGGAAAGAAAAGCACAGAAAGATCCAGAACTTTGATAAGCAAGGTGTAGCGTTTGCCAGTTGGACTGCTAAAGAGAAAAATCAGTAGTTTCAAGTCACTCTCCTGGATAAACACTGGCTTCCTACTCCCCTAGAGTTACACTCTTGGAAACTCACCAGGGCAGTTGTAGGGGCACTGTCTTATAGGTTAGCTGAGTTGATGTTGACTCGAGGGCAGGGAGCTTGGTTTGTTTTATCCCTATTAATGGGAGAGCCCCCACCTTCCATGTGGGAGACTCAGGTTTCAAGTCTGGCTTTCTGTATAGTCACCGTGCCTGTCAGCAGACGTTTCTGTGTGATTGATATGATGCTGAACACATTTCAGTGGAACTTCTAGGCTGCGAGGCATTAGGAAGAAAGGCTTGGCAATCTACTTTAGAAAATTAGCTAACGAAAACTGTGAACCACACTGGTTCATTGCACACAGGGTTACCAAGAGTCAGGGACTGCCTCGATGACAGCTAACAAAAGCAGCAACATTTATATTTTAAGAATGTGACTTCTTATAGGAGCCCAGTGACATAGGGGTTACCACAAGGTCAGCAGTTAGAAACCACCAGTAGCTATGCAGGAAAGGCGAGGCTTTCTTCTGCCACAAAGAGTTCCAGTGTCAGAAAGCCACAGGAGCACGTCTTGTCTGTCCTGTAAGCTCGGAATGGACTTAAAGGCAGTGCGTGGTAGTGGAATGCAACTCCTTACATTTGCTTCGTCCTTTGTAGAACAATTCCTGCAAAGTTCTGTTTTTGTTTTTCCTCATTTGTTTTTAGGTATCCTTTTGGCATCTCCTGAAAGCATTTTTTCAAGGACTGTGCTGAACAAACCATCAGCTAAACTGGATTGTATGAAATAGAATGTGGCTTCAGGACTGGAGAATAGCACACGCTTAGTGGTGGTAATAGGAACGTGACATTGGAAACCCAAATAATTTCCTTTCTCCAAAGAACAAGCACTCCCCACCCCCCCACTATCATGGCTACTGCCCACACCATCAAGCCCTTTAGGCTTTTTCCTTGTGAGTCATTGATGGCATTTGTCTTCAGTACTTAGTCTTCACCCACTCCCACCATCACTTCACCCTCCCTGGGGGAGTCCCTGCCCTACCTGGCCATCATCATAGACCTCATTGGCACATGCATGTCATTTTTACCCAACTACCAGTCTCCCTTATACCCTCCTCCTGCAGAATTGCATTGTATATTGCTTACGTTTTCTCCAGTCTCCTCTAGGCCACACGAGGTTGTTCAAGGTTCTGATCACTGTATGAGCAAGAAGGTCACTTGAAGAACTCAGTGTCTCTGGGACCTTGTCTTTCTCTTGTGATGGGCTTTATCTCCTTTCTGCTTTTCCTGATTTCAAATTTTGATCTGCATGAATGTTTATAGAACAAACTCACTTTCCAGTCAACAATTCATCCACATTTTGTTTTGTGATATTGATGGCAATCCGTACAATGTAATAGTGCTCCCTCTCCCACTCCTGGGTTGGCTGTTTCCCTTTTTCCTTTCTTCTTTCAGTTTTTCACTTTAAAAATACATTTTAATGTTATTTTTCAACAGTTTTATTGGCAAGTAATTTACGTAACATATAGTTTAATCATTCCATGCTATCAATGAGAATTGTACGATCACCCCCACATGATTTTTTTAGACCATCCCCCTTCCCATAGTTAAATCACCTTCAAGATGATTTATGTAATCATAATCCATTCTAGTGCTCACTCCCCACTCTGATCATCACCCTTTACTCCTGAGATCCCCTTGCCCTCCCCATCATCCACCCCACCCCTGTTTTCCCTGTAGGGCATCTATTCCTTCATATGCATTAATTGTACTTTTGTCTGTATACTAGTATGTTTTTATGCTTACCACCTTAGTGCGATTTTGTTTTTGTTGTTTTCGGTTGGGTCTCCCGGCTGTGAAGCACAGGAGGCATGGATGCCTAATGTCTCTTCTTTCTTATTCCATCTAGGCATCTGCTGTGCTCTTGATCTGGCATGGCCGATTGATCTAAGGAGTGCACCATGATTCCCTAGCCATTCACTGTGTGGACTTGTTAATTGTTCGAATGAAAACAGAGCCATTAGGTTGAATTAACTTGAATGCTTGAAGCTTTTCTAAGGACCATAGTATCATGAATTCCATATGTCTCTATCAGACATAGTAAGCTTGGTCTTAAAAGAATTTTTTTTGAGTTTTGTTCCATAATTTTCTCTCATTCTGTTTGATTTTTTTTTTGTGGGCATCACTGCCCCTTGATGGGAGTAGGAGGCTCAGCCTTGCTCCTGGAGAGCTGCTGCTGGATTTGAACTGCCAACCCTATGGACCGCAGTCCCGCACACAACCACTACGCCACTGAGACTCAGCCCTCTCTCATTCCGTTTGCAACTACAGCTATAGGTCTTTTCCTCAGCTGGCAGCAGTGGCAGTCAGGCACCACCTATTATTTTTCTTGTCTTGGGGTTGTGGAGGCTAGGTTTCTTGTGATCCATTAGTCCTTTGTACTAATTATATCCATTGTTGATTTCCTTTACTCTTATTCTAGATGTGGAAAACCAGCAGTTATACCTTACATAGCACTCAGAAGTATTTCAGAGCCCGGTCATTGCTCACCAATGTAGGACGTGTAACATGGTCTTCATGAATTACATTTTACTAAATTGCTTTAGAGTGTTCTATGACTCTAGTCCTGTCTCTCTAGGAGCAGTGACTCATTCCCTTCTGGTGTTTGCTCATGTTTAACAAGTTTTCTTAACTCTGCCATTGACTGTCTCATCACATTTATGGACATATTTGAAACATATACAAATACATATGTATGTCTATCTAGATAAGATGGGGGGATAAACAATCCAGAGGAGAAAACAACGGGACCATTGTTCCCAGAGGTACAGGAGAGGGAGAGGTGGGGGAAAGTAAGTGGGTATTAGCAAACTCAGGAACAAGGGAACAGCAAGTGATCTAAAATTGATGGTGAGGAGGATGTATCAAGGGCAATGCAACCTAGAGGAATAACTGAAACCTGAGTGAAGGCTGAACATGATAGTGGACAAGAGGAAAGTAAAAGGAGATAGAGGAAAGAACTAAGAGGCAAAGGGCATTTACAGAAGTCTAAATACAGGTATGTGCATATGTAAATATATTTATGTGTAAAAATAGGGAAATAGATCTCTGTACATGTATTTATATGTTAAGTATTAAGGTAGCAAAAGGACTTTGGGCCTCTGCTCAAGTGCTCCCTCAATGCAAGGACATTTTTTTCTAAAAAGCTGATATTCCATGATGCTCACCTCCACAGATTGCTGATGACAAGGCAAGTGCTTAAGCAAATGTGGTGAAGAAAGCGGATGGTGCCCAGCTATCAAGGGATATAGCATCTGGGGTCTTAAAGACTTGAAGATAAACAAGTGCCTATCTAGCTGAGAAGCAACAAAGTCCACATGGAAGAAGCACACCAGCCTGTGTGATCATGAGGTATCGAAGGGGTCAGGAATCAGGCATCAAAGACCCAGAGCCAAAGAATCATATCAATGTGTCTGAGGGGAAGTGCAAGCGGAGACCCAAAGCCCATCTGTAGACAATTGGACATCCCCTTCCAAAAGGGCCGCTATGAAGAGATGAGCCAGTCAGGGCGAAGTATAGCACCGATGAAACATACAATTTTCCTCTAACTTTTAAATGCTTCCCCCCCCCCCACCAACAATCATGACCCCAATTCCACTTTAAAAATCTGGATAGACTAGAGCATGTACATGGGCACAGATAAGGGTTGGAAACACAGGGAATCCAGGGCAGATAATCACTCATAACCAATAACGAGAGTAGAGAGACCAGAAGGGTAAAGGAAACGTGGAGGGAGAAAGGGGGAGCTATCACAAGGATATAACCACTTCGCAGGGGGATGGACAACAGAAAAGTGCGTGAAGGGAGACACTCTTCAGTGTAAGACATGAAAAAAGTTACCAAGAGTTCATAAAGGAGAGAGGGTGGGGGAGGGAGGGAAAAATGAGGAACTGATATCAAGGGCTCAAATAGAAAGTAAATGTTTTGAAAATGATGATAGCAACTAATATGCAAATGTGCTTGACATGATGAATATATGTATGGATTGTGATAAGAGCTGTAAACCCCCCCCAATAAAATGATCAAAAACAACAACAAGCAAATACATATGTAGAAATAACCTCTGAAAAATCTCTGTCACAGATGCAGTCCCATTTGTCTTCCTACACCCATTCACTGTCCGGCTGTCTGTATGCCTTTACTAGCAAATTATTGCTATTACAGCTAGTCTAGATTGTGAATGTAATAGTGTGTACCTTTGTGGCTGCTAACGCTTGTGCTTTCTTCAGTGTCTGCCTTGCTTTGGTCAGTTTGTGCTGACCTTTTCATGATCTTCTAGAGTAGTAGCCTCACATAATATTTGCCCTTTTGTAGCTAACTTCACGCATCTTAATGTAGTCTAGGTCCGCCCAGATTGCGAGGTGTTTTGAGATGTAATGCGATTCTTTAATGGAGTGCAATCTTCCATTGTGTTATTGCTTATTGTCTGCCCCTTCATTGGTGGTCACTTAAGTTGTTTTTACCATTTTGATATTGTGAAGAGCAATGAATATGGCACTTATGTTCCCAGGAATCCTGGGATTTCTCGATCCTAAGGGATCTCTCTAGCTCTGATCTTTTAAGGAAGCGTCAGACCACTTTGCAGAGCGATGCCATCCTTTTATCTTCCCACTGGTAATATGTGGGGATTCCAGTCTCTGCCCACCCTCACCAGCATTTGTTCTCCATGTTTTTTGAATCTTGCTCGTAATGCCGCAGTGAGACTGGTTAGTTTTTCCTGTCCTAAATAGGCGTATGTTCTGCACCTGTTATATCACTTGAGACTTACTCTGAAATGATGAACCAACATGTTTCAGTGAAGAACAAAACTAAAGCTCTCCTTTTGAATCGTAGCTGGATTTCTAGAATATGTTGTTCTTGCTGTAGGCACAGGTGGCCCATGTAGACTTAAAAAACCATGCAGCCATCTTGATCTCAGTTTCTGTGAGTTGTTCTTTGGCAAGTGTGGTGCCTTTTGTGTATTATTAAGGAAGGTTATATCACAAGCGACATAATGTTCTTGAATGTGGGAGCACTGACCACACTACAAGAAGAAGCTGTGTATTCATGTGCAATGCTGGGTGCAAAAGCCATCATAGTGTACGTTCACTCCAGTTGACAAGGGAAAGCACGATAGATATGGAGCCATAATCTGGTCTGGGAATTACTCTCAAGGGGTCTTCCATGTCCAGTGAGGGAACACGCCTGGAAGACAACTAGGGTACATAGGAAATGAAATAAAACTTTAATGGCAGCGATAACTTACAAAGAAATGTGTCACAATGTCTCAAAGGAGTTGAGTTTATACCTCTGTCTGAGACTGAATGACTCTTACAGTAAATCCTTAATGAGTTGCGGAATACCCAAACATCAGCACAGTAGACATATATTCCTGTGGAAGAAACTCTGCTAAGAAGACAAAGACTTTGAATCCAGGATCTTCAGGTTGCGCAGCACGCTCCACAGGCTGCATCTGTGAGATCCAATGTGGAAAATCCACCACATGATCTGGATTTTATCTCAGACACACTTGTAATTTGAGGACCCAAGACTGAAAATTCATGATGTCTGAGGAAGTGGGAGACAGCTATACCAAGACTGTTGAACTGCTGGTAGACAAATATGTTTTTGATACATCAATGCCTGATATGCTGTATTAAGAAATGTATTATTCCAGGAAACCTGGGACAAATATTCTCAATGATTATTATTATAAATTTCCCTGAACCCAGGACAGATGAACCCCTCAGGACCAGTAGTGAGAATGGAGCTACCGGAAGGGTGGAGGGAAGGTGGGGTAGAGAGAGGGAGCTGATTACAAATGTCTACACATAACCTCCTATCTGGAGGACAGGCAGCAAGCAGAGGAGTGGGTGAGGGGAGATGTCAGGTAGTGTAAGATATGACAAAATAATAATTTATAAAATATCAAGGGTTGGTGGGGGAGGGGGAAGTGGAGTGGAAGGGGAAAAGATGAAAAGCTGATGTCAAGGTTTCAGGTGGAAAAGTCGATGGTTTGAGAATGATGATGACAGCAGGCATGCGAAGGTGCTTGCCACAATATGTGTATGTATGGATTGTGATAAGTGATTGTAATGAGCCCCCAATAAAATGATTTCAATCCCCCGCCCAATTTAACTGATGATCCCCATTGTTTGTGTAAATAACGTACAGCCACGAAAGGATTGATTTTGTACAAGTGAATAATTCAGGTACTGCAATATGGAGTTAGCTACATTGGTCCAATATTCCTCTCTCAACAGGGCTTTAAAAAATTAGTACCAGGGGCTAATCCAAGACAATATTAATGTAAGATCTTTATGCCTCAGGGAGATAATCGATAAAGCTCTACCATAAATTAACAAAGAGTGCTTTAAAGGGAGCCAAAGACAGATAAAAAATCAAACTAAACCAAAAACATAAATCTAGGAATGGGTTTGGGACTCACATCAAATCCCAGCTCCAATTTAAGAACAATTAGTTCCTTTTGCTTTCTACTTAAACCCCTAGTATCAGCTTCTCATTCCCCCCCATCCCAGCCCCCAATTAGTTCTTATATCATAGCTTTGCTCTATAGTCATGCCCAGGAAGGGAACACAGACAACACGGGTCCCTTAGTAAAGTGTGGTGAAGAAAGTGGTTACCAAATAGTGTGTATTGGAGATATGACGATAGAAATCAAAATGGTAAACCTATCTGAACGGTTAAAATCTGGTCAGTTGGTCCCTCTCTGATGCACACTTTCAACGTTTTCTGTATCTTTTTGTTTGGTCACACCGGGCTTTATCTCAGATGCGTTATAACATTGCGGGGTCCCCCCTCTTGAACTTTTGTTATATGTTTTTCAGTATATGAAATCCAAGATTGATGAATCTATAGGGTCAACGAGTAAAATAAGGGTTTCTGATGGGTACTCTGGTGAGGTCAAGGGGTAAAAGGGAGCTCATGTCAAGGAATTCACCGAGGAAGAGAATGTTTGTAAACTGATTGTTGTGGCAATGTGCGATACTGCTTGATGTGATTGAACTATGAAATGATATCTTCATTAACTCCCTATGAAATATTTTTTACAAAACAAAACGAAAGTGAATTCATTATGAAAAATTAAAACGAAGAAAAATCATTGTGAAGAGAGAATAGAAGGGAAGAAAACCTGGATTATTATAGTCTCAAACCCACTGCCTGCAAGTCAATTCCAAGTCACAGAAGCTCTGTAAAACAGAATGGATCACTATATGCACCAAGCGCTTCACATTATTTTATTTCAAACCTTAAACAAGCCTAGGAATCCTTAGGTATCCGTGGGTTATGCAGATTGTTAATGGGGTTGGCTCCGAACTAAAAAGTTGGCAGTTCGAGTCTACCCAGAGGTTCCTTCAAAGAAAGTCAGTCAATGTACTTCTGAAGAATCAGTCAGCATCCACTGGGACAGTCAGTCACTGGTTGACTTTTGTGAATCATTTTGCTCAAGCCTCACATCTGTCACATCTTAGTGTCTGTGGGATGGTTAGAGATTATGCCAACTAGCCTCTCCTGGGTAAGGGTAGGGGCGAAGCCCAAGCTATCTATTGGATGGCAGCATGATGATACCTTTTGTTGTTGCTGTTCAGCCTTTTTGTAAAAGAATTAGTGGAATCCTTTGGCCTTTCCCCATCTGAATCTTGCATCTGGCTCCCTGATTCAGATTTGAAATAAAATGATGTGAAGTGCTTGGTGCAAACAGTTATCATTAACATCAACATTAATACTATGTATTAAAAACTGAATCTCTAGTCAAGCTTGCCTAAGAAGCCAGGTATCAGAACCAGTGGTAGAAAGTTTATACTTTAAATATATTTTCTGTTTCTTTCCATGGAGGTTGTTTTCTGTTTTCTTTTGTTCTTACTGTTGTTGTTTTTCATGTTTTTCAGTATATGAAATCCAGGATAGGTAAATCTATAGAGACAGTAACTGAACTAATGGTTGCTGATGGGTATGGCAGCAAGGTTGTGTGGGAATAAGGAGCTAATAACATGAGTACAATAAAGAAGAAAATTTCCTAAAATTTATTGTGGTAATGATAGTACAACTCTTTTTTAATATGATTGAGCTCTTAAATTGTGTGACATGTAACTTATATGTCAATAAAATAGTTAAAAAAACAAAGTTTTTTTTTTTTTAAAAAAAAACAACCAGAATGAAACTGGCCCACAGGGTTCTCAAGGGTGTAACTCTTTACTAAAGTAGAATGCCACAACTTTCTCCCTTAGCATAGCTGGTGGATTCAAACCTTCAACCTCTTGGTTGGCAGCTGAGAGCTTCACTACTGCACTGCCATGACTTCTGATGGAATCACTGTAGGGCCTCCAGTGCCTGTGGTGTACACACTCAGTATTCCTTTTTACAAAGTTCTTCTTCTTCCTCTTTTTTTTTTTTGCTAAAAGATGACTGGTTTTAAACAATTGCCATTTGTTTTTCTTCAAAAGACTATTCATTGCCTACCACATGCCATTCAAATTAAAATGCAAACAAGCACTGAAAACAACAATTCTATACTGAGATCTTATGAGGCAGCCAAGAATAGTATTTTTATTTTTGCATTAGTGCACTTTCAAAGCATGCATATTGTGATTCAATTATCACCATACCATGAATATTTCTTTTGTAAAAAATTTTTGTGATTTGAGTGCAAGTTTCAGAGCAAATTGGTTTTCCATCCACCAATCCATCTGTATTTTACTTGGAGACATTGATTGCAGCCTCCACAAAGTAAGAGCATTTATTCCACCCCTCCCGTGTTTTCCATTTCCTTTTAGCTTTGTTTTTTATCCCGTTGTACCTTCTGAGTTTTATTTCTTGGTGAAGGGTGCTCTGTTGGTCCCATGGGCTTGACTGTTCTAAGCACAGATAGAAAAATGTGGAACAAAATCCCCAATTAAAAAAAAAGTCCAGTCCGGGCTGAGCCCCGGTGGCGTAGTGGTTGTATGTGGGACTGCGGCCCACTGGGATGGAGGTTCAATCCCAGCAGTGGGGCTGGGCCTCCTACTCCCACCACCGGAGAGCAGTGATGCGCCCCCCCCCCCCCAAAAAAAAAGTCCAGTCCTTTATCTTTTTAATTAAAAAATCATTTTATGTGGGACACTTACAGCTTTTATGACAATCCATACATTCATGCATTGTGTCAAGCACATTGATACATTTGTTGCCATCATCATCATTTTCAAAACATTTTCTTTCAACTTGAGTCTTTGGTGTCAGCTCATTTCACCCACCGCTTCCCTCCCGCCTTTATAAACCCTTGGTAACTTATAAATTATTATTTTTTTCATGTTTTATTCTGACTGATGTCCCCCTTTACTCACTTTCCTGTTCTCCATCCCCCTGGGAGGGGGTCATATCTTGACCATTGCGATCAGTTACTCCTTTCTCCCCCTACCTTCCCCTTACTCTCCTGGTATTGCTACTCTCATTATTGGTCCCGAAGGGATTATTTTTTCTGGATTCCCAGTGTTTCCCGCTCTTATCTGTACCAGAGTATATGCTCTGGTCTAGCTGGATTTGTAAGGTAGAATTGGGGTCATGACATTGGTGGAGGGGGGTAGGGGAAGGAAGCATTAAAGAACTGGAGGAAAGTTGTGTTTCATTGGTGCTATACTGCACCCCGACTGTGTCTTCTTTTCTTTGTGAGCCTTCTGTGAGGGGGGTATCCAATTGTCTACAGATGGGCTTTGGTCTCCAATCCGCACTCTTCTCATTCACATTGATATGATTCTTTTGCTCTGAATCTTTGATGCCTGATTCCTGATCCCACCGACACCTCATAATTACACAGGCTGGTGTGCTTCTTCCATGTGGATTTTGTTGCTTCTCAGCTAGATAGGCACTTGTTTATCTTCAAGCCATTAAGACCTCGGATGCTATATCCCTTGATAACTGGGCACCATCAGCTTTCTTCACCACATTTACATATGCACCCATTTTGTCTTCAATGATCAAGTCAGTAAGGTGAACACCACAGAATGGTGGGTTATTAGAAAAAGTCTTCTGGTGTTGAGGGAGTACTTGAGTAGAGGTCCAATGTCTGTCTGTTACCTTAATATTTAACATATTAATATAGATGCATAGATCTATTTCCCTATCATATATAAATATATTTACATATGGACATGCCTGAATTGAAACCTCTATAAATGTCCTTTGCCTACTAGTTCTTTCTTCTATTTCCTTTTCCTTTTCTTTTATTCCACTATCTTGCTTAACTTTCATTCGGGTTTCAGTAATTCCTCTTGGCTACATTGCCCTTGATCAAGCCCCACCACATATCCTAAGTCCTCTTTGCTATTTACTTTAGATCACGTGTTCCCCTGTACCTGGGTTTGTTGGCAACCCCTTCCTTTCCACTGCTTCCCCCACTCCTGTGTCCCCCTGGAACCATTGGTTTCACTGTTTTTTCCTCTTATTGTTTAATCTGCCTATCTTACATAGATAGACATGCAAAAATAATAATAAGCTAAAACCACAGCAAAGCAAAAGAAAACCAAAACCAAAACAGCACACATACACAAAACAATGACAAAAAAGAAAAGCCTATAAAGAGTGCCAGTTCTGTTTGTGGATTTTTACGAGTGTTTTCTGGCTGATTCTGATGGGATCTGGTCCCAAAGTCTATTTTTAGTATTCCTTGGAGAATTCATTGCTTTGCTCCTCTTCTGTTCTGTTGCATGCCCTTAGTGCTTTGCCCCAGGGTAGTGGGGTAAAATCAAACACAGTTCCCTCACTGTGTCGCAAGTGTTATCCCCTGTAGCATTATGGGTTAGTGAATGATGTCATGTCTCATGAAAAAAGCCCAGTCTTTAGAGTCTAGAGGGACCCCTGAGAGTACTACGGTCCTTGGTCACCCTTCATGCCTGAAATTGAATTCACCTCGTGGCTCGACTTTCAGCCAAAGCATACTCAAACCCAAATTCTGTGCCATTGAGTTGATTCCAACTCATAAGGACCCCACAGGGCAGGGTAGAACTGCTCCTGTGAATTTCTGGGGCTGTATCTCTTTATAGGAGTAGAAAGTCTTCTCTTTCTCATCTTTCTGATGAGTGGCAGGCAGATTTGAAGTGCTGATGAGCTCTTGGTTAGCAGCCTAACTGATAACCATGATGCAATCAGGACTCCTGTAGGCAAATCATAGAAACAAAATAGCTAACAAGAATGACAAAATAAAAATGAATAAGCTCACTCAAAAAAGAAAGCAGAAATTATTAAAAATTAGAATAACTTTTAAATAGGTCACAAGAGAGATCAAACGATAAGGTTTAAAATGTTAACCTAACTACATCTGTCTGTCACGATCCACTTTCCAGTGCACTCTTCATGATAGTCAGGCTAGCCACATCCCTGGTCTATGTTCAGAGGGGTCATCAGGGCTAATCCACATGTGTTTCCCCTTCACTTTTTTTTAAACTGACACTTTTAAATGGGTCAAAAGGGAGATCAAGTAAGATGCTGCATTTTAAACTGGCTATATACTATGATGGTTTTTCAATACGCTCTATCTGATAACAAGCCTGTGCGCATCCCTTCGTTTTGGTCAGAGAGGATTCACCGGAGGCTTGATCTATGTGTGGACTCTCCAAATGGGTTTTGGAAAATGTTGTGTTAATTTAAGAGGTGCTCTCTGTTTTGGATTTTGCTATCAGAAAATAGCTCAACTCAAAGGACATGAGCATAATGAAGAAATGGAGAAGCTAACACAACTAAGATTAAAGCACATTATTATATTTGCTTTAGATAGCATAAAATTGGTTAAACATACATTGAGGACAGATTTCTAGTTTTGTTTCATTGTGGTCTCATCCATCCATGACCATCAAATCTATTCAGATTCATGGAAACTTTATACAAGTTTTCTGAGGCTGTAAATCTGTATGGAAGCATATAGCTTCACCTTTCTTCCATGGTGTGGCTATTGATTTTGAACCCACCTTGTGGTAAGTAGTCCAATATTTACCTGACACTACCACCAGTGCTCTTCTGTGAGTGTTTTCATCAGC
Source organism: Nesogale talazaci (assembly GCA_004026705.1). Taxonomy (NCBI): domain Eukaryota; kingdom Metazoa; phylum Chordata; class Mammalia; order Afrosoricida; family Tenrecidae; genus Nesogale; species Nesogale talazaci. Next base: position 12,591 of record PVJH01014921.1, on the reverse strand, counting down.
ACAGCCAAAGTTAGTACAGAAAACCACATCCCAATGTCAAAACCCCTAACATACTTCACTTGTTCTTTCCTTTCACCAATGCAAATTCAGTAAGTAAAGCCAACGTTCTTCAGCACTCCCTCATTTGGCATGCAGTGCTACTGGTCATACAGTAGGACTGCAAATTGCAGTGCTTATGCTTGTTCTAGGAATGAAGTAGTGATTTATAGAAGCAGTTCAGCAAATTATAGCGTATTATCCACACTGCAGATTTCAGTCTCTCACTTAATATTTTTCTAAATATAATATTCATTTTCAAATGTCTAAGATAGAGATAGTGAAATATTATAGAGAATGATTTATTTAAAACTTTCCATCGTCTTAAGTGTTTCTGCCTAATGTTTGACCATTTCTCTCTTTATAAATAACCTTTCCTTTAATTTCATACACAAAGTTGAAATCAGTGTCATGTACATATCTTAATTTTCTCTTGGACATCTCCATATCCTTTTGTCCAGTCACTGGAATCTTATACACTTAAAAAATCATTTTATTGGGGTCTCATACAGCTCTTATCACAATAAAAACATGCATCAATTGTATCAAGCACATTTGTACATTTGTTGCCATCATCATTTTCATAACATTTTCTTTCAATTTGAGCCCTTGGTATCAGTTCCTCATTTTTCCCTCCCTCTCTTCCCTACCCTCCTTCCTTCTTGAACCCCTGATAGTTTATAAATTGTTATTTTTTCATGTCCCACACGAACTGCTATCTCCCTTCATCCACTTTTCTGTTGTTTATCTCCCAGGGAGGAGAATATTCACTTCTTTTCTGGGTAAAAATTATCCTTTGTCCTTGTTAAAGTCCAAAGTTGACATCTGATCTCATGATCCCATATTGACTGTCCTTCTATTTGATTATCCGTTAAAACTAACCCCCCCCACCCAATCTCCTTTGCATCTTAGGCTTTGACTTCTCTAATTGCTCTACCTCTTCTGCCTCAACATGTGTCAAGTTTTCTGGGTACCACATACAACCCTTTGATCCTGAGACCATCTCAAGTTTTAAGTGTCCCAGTGTGTAGCACAAGGGTTAAAAATCTAAACCCTGGAGCTGATCTTGGAAATTCTATACAGGTTTGCTAGGAGTTGCTTTTTCCCTTTCTTTTTCTTCCTCCTCCGTTTTGATTGATAGCCAGCCTGCCTGGATTCAATTTCAGTTCTGCCTCTTCTTAGCTATGATCCTGTGTAAAAGTTCCTTTTGATTCTAACAAGAACAATGGTGTGCTGACAAACTGGCTCTGGAGGTGGAGAGGAAGTCCTGGTCTGAGCCCTCCCCATTTTCTATTGTGTAAAGATTTCTGTGCCTGTCTGGGTTGTCTAGAGAAATAAAATCAATGGCACTCATATGTGTAACAAGGAAATTTAGATCAAAAAGCAGTCTGAATAGACTTGATGTTAGTGGCTGGAGGAGACCACTACGAAATAAAACTAGAAATCTGACATTAATATGTGTGTACCCAATAGTATGTTATCTAAAGCAATACTAATGATGTAGTCTTCAAACTGCTCAACTTCTTGTTAGCAGCCCCACACACAATCCACTATGCCAGAAGGTGATGGCTGATAATGTATTCTTATCTTAGTTGTAAGATCTATTTCAGCTCAGGCCAATTCAATTCCACGAGCCCAGTGCTAACCAGACTCTTCCTGCCCTCTTCAGTCTCAACTAGCTGCAGGTTGATTGATGATGCAGAAAGGTGAAGGGAAACAGGGAGATCACAGGTGCAGGATCCAAGGTTGATGGGAACATGGCAGGGTGCCAATGGCTCTCCAGGTCAATGACCCACACTGGGATACCCCTGGAGGTAGACACAGCATCCCAACAAGGAGGAAGGCAAAGCACCAGAGAAGATCTTGTTATAAAAAAGCTACACCCCTGAGGAGGCATCACTAGGCTACCACCTGGTTGGCAACACCCCACCTCCACACTGAAACCAAACTCACTGCCATCAAGTCCATGGCCACTCATAGTGATCCTATTGCACAGGGTCAAACCACCTCCATGGGAGTAGAAAGCCTCACCATTCTCCATCAGAGCTGCTGGTGTTTAGCAGTACAATGCATAACTACAGTGCCACCAGGCCAGGTATCGTCAAGTTGGCATAAAATCTAACCACCACAACTTCCTTCTTGACATACTCCAAGTCTGGTAGGGTACTTTGGAAACTGTCACTTCACTAGACAGTCCAAGGAGAAGCAGCATAGCTCTAGGCCTTTGACTGAGTGTGCCCTTAGTGGAAATTAGGGTACTAGGGTTGCATGATCATGAGTTATACCCTGACACACCATGAGCCTTGGTTGGAGGTTCTACATCAACATTGTAAGCTCTTCTGTGTAATGTGAATGTATATGTCCTACTCATGGTGCTATTCCTGCTTCTGTAGTCCTTCCTATAACTGTGATGTATCAATCTGCTGCCAACCAAGTTTTTGTTTTGTTTTATTTTGTTTGTTTTTTGGGCATCACTGCCCTCTGGTGGTGGGAGTAGGAGGCACAGTCTTTGCTCCTGTGGAGCTGCTGCTGGAATTGAACCTCCATCCCGGTGGGCTGCAGTCCCGCGCACAACCCCTATGCCACCGGAGCTCAGCCCCCAAGTTTTTGTTATCTTCCTGCCCATGTCCCTTTTAAGACTCTGAATCTCTGCAATTATGCTGCTATGTTAGTCTAGGTAGACTAGAGAAACAAATTCATAGACACCCATGTGTATAAGAAAGAGCTTTATACAAACAGTAATTGTGCATTAAGAAAACATCCCATCCCCGTCCAGATCAAGTTAATAGGTCCAATATTAGCCCATATATCTGATATTAATCTATAAATTCCTCTTCAGACTCACAGAAATCATGCAATGACACTGAATGCAGGAAGATCACAAGTCAGCGGGTGGAAAGTCTTGTGGATCCAGTGGCTGTGGAATCATCTCAGCTTTGGCAGTGGTCTCCACAGTGACTCTTTCAACTTTAGGTCTCTAGTGTAGCTCATGAATCTTGTCAGCAGGAGTGTCTCACAGGGAGAGTGTGCGTCCCTCCTCCAGTGAGCTATTTATCTCCACAGTGCCTCCAAATGAGGTAATCAAGATGCAACCTGATTGACAGACTAAACTCCACCCCTTCCCTCTTAATAGTCTTAAGTTGACACCAGATTATGTAACTACCAAAGGTGTTAGCAGTGTCCATCTCTGGATGACATTTCTGTCTTTATCTTGTTTTTTTTTTCCTGTTTGATTCTTAATAAATGTCCTTTTAAGTTTTATTCGACTTATTAAGTTATTTCTGGGGTCTCTTTTTTTGCCTGAATAGTCAAGCTCTTGACCTTGCTCCACTATGCCACTAGGACTCTTTTCAGTTTTTATCAACTTTTTCTTAGACTTTCTTCTTTAACCCAAGTGCTGTTTATTAGGATATCTTTTGGTTCCCAGACATATCAGCCATCAATCTTTTGTCTTATTACTTCTGGATTAGACTGCAAACTCCATCAGGGAGGTGTGGGTGTTTTTGTCTTTTATCACTGCATTTCCTTACAACACTTAGCACGCATATTTTATGCATCTATAAATGTTTAGTACACTTTTATGATAAAGCTCCTCGTCTACAGTAGAAAATTACCTAATTGACGTTTTGATACCACTCTGGTCATTACTGGCCATAGTGAATTTTCTTCCTGCCAGATGGCAAAAAATTTTCTCAAAAAAAGTAATGTGCAATAAATAACTCTGTTGACACAGTCCATAGGACAAAACGATCAAGCACTGTAGGCAGAGGATTAATTTCCTTTTCATATAGCACATATGTCTTACCTTGCCTCTCAGCAACTTCTCATTACAGAAGGAATGTGTCACAAAGCTGTAGGGCAAGTTTCCTTAACTAGTTTTGCAAGCCTGATCCCAGCATTGCATTTATGATGATTATTTTTTGTTAGCCCGACTTTGGAAAAAAATCGAATTAGATGAGTTAGAAGTGACTGTCAGGAGACAGTCTGGTCTTTCTACTCCTATGAAATGTACAGTGCTGGGAACCCACAGGGACAGTTTTATCCTGTCCTATAGGGTCCCTACGAGTCAGAATCAACTTTGAGAGTGAGTTTGATTTTTGGGGTTTGATAGACTCTATAAATGGAAATTAGCCAGAGGAAGCCAGAGTCACAGTCATCTGATTTTGATTAATCCCAGGGTGATCAAAAGGTCAGGTAATGTTTCCTTCCATTAGGGACTGAAGACTTATTGGATGGCAGCAACTGCCAACAGTTCTTTATTTGCATCTCCGGAAGTTTTACAAAGATGAATATGTGACTATTCTGAAAGTATTTGAAATCGCTTTCTCTTCACTTCGCATAGGTGATGGCATTCATTACTTGGCCAGAAATGATGTAAAGAGCCATTACTTCTAACTCTCCAAAATACATACATATGCATAAATTTCCCTTTCTATGTTGATAAAACTACACACTAATTTGTAACTATACACTTAATTTGTAAAACTACACACTAGGATGTAAATCATCAGACACATTCTAATGTTTGCAACCTTTATGAACTTTTAACAAGCTCATCTTAAATGATTACTATTGTTTTCCACTCTTTTATTGAAAAGTACATCTACTCAGACTTCGATCTGACCCTGTTGCCGATTAATTCAACCCATGATTGGAGATTTCAGTCTTTCTTTGAACCCTACTGATAGAGGGATTTTGCCCCTCCTTTTGCTCCTCCTTCTCCTTACTAAACCGTTTTATTGGTACTTCATCTACACATTTAACAATTCAGATAGACTTTGTTTTACCATTATAAAACTGGGACTAATTTCTTCAACACTGTCTCACTTTCACCCTGCAGTGTGTCCACCCGCTTGCTAGAGAATTCCCAGATAGAATTTTTCCATGAACACCAGAACTTGTTTATGGCAGGCAGACCTTCACCAACTTTACTAGGCATTTTACTTACCTTCACGTCTTGTGGAAATGTAGATTCTGATTTCATAGGCCTCCATCATGCTCCAAGAATCTGCATTTCTAACACATCCTCAGGTGTTACTGACAACTTCTGGTCAAGATACTGTATATCAAGAAGCAAGGATGTACAGTAAAATCTGCAGAAACCTGAACAGAAGAAAAACCTCAAATTCTCTTCGCTAATAGAGAATGATGAAAAAGTGATAAGAATATATTCTGGGGCTGAGCCCCGGTGGCATAGTGGTTGTGTGCGGGACTGTGACCAACTGGGACGGAGGCTTAATTCCAGCAGTGGGGCTGGGCCTCCTACTCCCACCACCGGAGAGCAGTGATGTCCCCCCCCCCCCAAAAAAAAAAAGAATATATTCTGTTAAAGTTGTGAAATTGCAAGACCCGGAAAAATAAGGTTAGCCTGCTGAGTTCCAGCTCTCACAGATTTTACTGTTGTTACTTTCTTTTCTTTTTTATCATTTTATTGGGGCCCTGTTGAACTTTTATCACTATGCATACATTCATGCATTGTGTCAAGCCCATATGTACACTTGTTGCTATCATCATTTTCAAAACATTTTCTTTCTAGTTGAGCCTTGGTATCAGCTCCTCATTTTCCCCCTCCTCCTTCACACTTCCTCAATCATGAACCTTTGATAATCTATAGATTATTATTATTATTATTATTATTATTTCATGTCATACACTGTCTGACACTGTCACCCACTTTTTTTGTTTTCCATCCACCTGGGAGGGGGTTATAGATAAATCATTGTTATCAGTACCCCTCTCTCCCTTCATCTTCTTCCCGTCCTGGTATGGCCACTCTCAATGTAGATCCTGAGGTTTTATCAGTCTGAATTCCCTGTGTTTCCAGCTCTTATCTATACCTGTGTACATGTTCTGGTCTAGCCAGATGCGTAAGGTAGAATTGGGGTCATAATAGTGAGGGGGCCAGGGAGAAAACATTAAAGAACTAGAGGAAAGTTGTACAATTCATGCGTGCTATACTACACCCTGAATGGCTTGTCTCTTCCTTGTGACCCTTCTGTCCAATTGTCTACAGATGGGCTTTGGATCTCCACTCCACTCCACTCCACTCCACTCCACTCCACTCCACTCCACTCCACTCCACTCCACTCCACTCCACTCCACTCCACACTCCTTTTCATTTACAATGATAAGATTTTTTTCTGGGCCTTTGATGCACGATCCCTGATCCAATTTATACTTCATGATCACACTGACTGGTGTGCTTTTTTCAAGTGGGCTTCTTTGCTTCTCAGTTAAATGGCCACTTGTTTATCTTTAAACTTTTAAGATTCCCAGATGCTATATCTTTTGATTGCTAGACACCATCAGTTTTCCTTTTTTGCTTTTAAAAATTATTTTATCGGGGGACTCAACTCTTATCACAATCCATACATCCATCCATTGTATGTCAAGCATATTTGTACATTTGTTGCCCTCCTCATTCTCAAAACATTTGTTTTCTACTTAAGCCCTTGGTCCCAGCTTGTCATTTTCCCCTCTCTGTTCCTGTTCCCCTCTCCCTCATGTACCCTTGATAATTTATAAATTATTATTTTGTCATATCTTTAAAAATAATTTTAATGGGGGCTCATACAACTCTTATTACAATTCATACATACATTAATTGTATACAATGCATATTTGTACATTTGCTGACATCGTCATTCTCAAAACATTTTCTTTCTACTTAAGCCATTGGTATCAATGCCTCATTTTCCCTCCCTCCCCACTTTACCTCCCTCATGAACCCTTGATAGTTTATAAATTATTATTATTTTATCAGATTGTACACTGTCCGATGCCTCCCTTTACCCACTTTTCTGCTGCCCGTACCCCATGGAGGAGGTTATATGTAGATTCTTATAATCAGTTCTCCCTTTCTACTCCACCTTCCCTCTAAACTCCCAGAATAGGCACTCTCATCACTGGTCCTAAAGGAATCATCTGTCCTGGAGTCCCTATGTTTCCTGTTCCTATCTCTACCAGTGTACATGCTCTGGTGTGAATGGATTTGTAAGGTACAATTCTGATCATGATTATGGAAGGGAGGAAGCATTTGAGAACTAGAGGAAAGTTGCTTATCTCATCGTTGCTACACTGTACGCTGACTGGTTCGTCTTCTCCCCGCGAACCTTCTGTAAGGGGATATTGTTTCACCTACACATGGAGATGGGTTTTGGGTCCCCAATCTGTAGTCCCCCTCATTTAAAATGATATAATTTTTAGTTCTTTGATGCCTGATACCTGATCCCTTCAACACCTCGTGGTCACACAGGCTGATGTGCTTCTTCCATATGGACTTTGCTGCTGCTGAGTTAGATGGGTGCTTGTTTACCTTCAAGCCCTTAAGATCTCAGACACTATATCTCTTGATAGCTGGACACCATCAGCTTTCTTCAGCATATTTGCTTATGCACCGCTTTGTCTTTAGCGATTGTTTCAGCATTGTGAGCATCATGGGGTTCCAGGTTATTAGAACAAAAAGTTCTTGCATGGAGGGAATACTTGAGTAGAGGCCCAATGTTTATCTGCTATCTTAACACTAAACCTATAAAAATATGTACATGGATTTATTTCTACATTGTTATATATATGTATATATGTTTACATATGTATATGCCTGTATTTAGACCTCTATAAGTGCCCTGTGCCTCCTAGTTCTTTCCTCTTTTTTTAAAACTTTTCTTTTGTCCATCATGTTCAGCCTTCATTTGGGTTTCAGCAATTCCTTCCAGTTACATTGCCTTTGATCAAACCCTATTATGCCTCCCACACCCTCCTCTCAATTGATTTTAGATCATTTATTGTTCCCTTGTCCCTAGGTTTGTTAACACCCATTTCCTTTCCCTCCCTTCCTCCTCTCTCATGTTTCCCGGAACTGGAATGTCTGTCCAGTTGTTTTCTCCTTTGGATTGTTTATCCCTCCTATCCTATCTAGATTGACATGCAGAGATAATGATAAGCACAAAAACAAGATAGTGCAAAACAAAGCAACAAATGAAAACAAAACAACAACAGCAACAATTCCAACAACAACTACAACAAAAAGAAAAGTCTAAATAATTCAAGGTCTGTTTGTTGATCTTTAGGAGTATTTTCTGGTTGAATTTGACCCCACAGTCTATTTGAAGTTTTCCCTGGGGACTTCATGCTTTGCTCCCTTTGCTGTTCTGTTGCATGCCCTTAGTGTTTCCCCTCTGTGAGGTGGGGTCAGATAGGACTCAGTTCCCACACTGTGTCTCCATTGTTTTCCCCTATAGGGCTATTAGTCAGTGAAGGACATCATGTCTCATAGTGAGGCAGGTCTTATGGTTCTGTCTGTGCGTAGGCTGTTCTGAGCAGGAATATCATCCTCACCACATGGTGGGCCAGGATGGGCTCCACTCCCTTTCCCTCCCCCTTCATTTGGTCCTGTATGTTCTGATCAGACATGCCGCTCTCCCTGAGTTGTAGCTCAGTGTTGTCCTCTGAAGTGAATTCTTCAGGGGGTGGGTAGGGGAGGAGGCAGGCTGTGCAGGTAGTTGGGATTGAGGCCAGCCCCTCAGAACTCTCTATTGGTTCTCTGCTTCATGCCAGTATGTAGCATTCATGCCTTGGACTCCCAGGTTGAAGTCTGCTCCCTCTTTTCCTGTGGAGTATAAACAACACCCTCCCCTGGGATGGGTTAGTACCCTGTTCCCCTGCCACCTGTGTCTTTCCACACCCCTCCCCGTCCATTTTAGATGACTACATATGCAATCCCTGGATTTGATCTGGCTCCTGTGATATTACCTGAGTTCCCCCTCAGGAATGTATGTATACAGTAACTTTTCCCCTACGCCCCTTTTGAGTTTTTAAACATCTTAGTGAACTAATGTTGTACTTGTTCTTTTGTGCTTGGTTTACTTTGCTTACATAATTTCCTCCAGTTCTTTCCATGTGGCTATGTATTTCATATATTCATCACTGATTTCTAGGGATGCATAGTACTCCACTGTATGTACCTTTTTTTTAGTCATTCATCTGTTGAAGGAAATTTGGATTGTTTTCAACCACTTGCAATTGTGAACTGTGCCAGGATGAACAATGAAGCATAGATGTCTGGCCATGGATTGTTTCTTGCCTCTTCTGGGTATATGCCCAGTAGGGGGATTGCTGAGTCATATGGTAACCCAATTTCCTTCTGTTTTAGATGCTGCTAAATCAATTTCCATAGCGGCTGTATATACCCACAGGTGCACCAGCAGTAGATGAGAGTTCCTGTCTCATCATAGCTCCTCCAACACTTATTGTTTTCTGTTTCTTTTAAATTGGGCTATCTTTGACGGTGGTAGGTAGTATCTTATAGTTGTTTTAACTTACATTTCTCTTATGGCTAATGATCGGGAACATTTTCTCATATGTTTTTGGCCATTTGGATTTCTGCTCAAGTCCTTTGCCCACTTCCTCAGTTCCTCAGTGGGCAATTAGTGTTTTTCTTTTTGGAAACTAGCAGAGTATTATGGATTTCAGTAATAAGGTCTTTGTCTGATGAGCTATTACTAAAGATGTTTTCCCAGTCCATGGGCTTTCTTATCATTCTCTTGGTGAATCCTTTCAATCTACACAGGTATTTTTATCTTCAGTATATCCCACTTGTCAATTGTGATTCATCTGTATTTGTGTCCTTCCTTATTTCTGATAGCCTATATATTCCCTAGGCAAAAATTCTCTGGTTTGTCTCAATTCCCTCATTGATAACCCTAATAATTTGGGGTTTTACCTTGAGGTCTGTGACTCACCTTGAGCTTATTTTTGTGCATGGAGTGAGAAAAGAATCTTACTTCATCTTTTTCTGCAGATAGATATCCATTCCCTCCCCGCGGGGGCCCCACCCCCTCACGCCCAGTACTACTTGTTGAAGAGGGCACTTCCTTCCCATTTGATATTTTTTGGTCCCTTATCAAAAATCAGTTGTCTGTATGCTGATGATTGCTATTTCTGGGTTTTCAGTTCTTTCCCATTGACCTGAGTATCTGTCATTATACAATACATTTGTTGACCACTGTGGCGTCATAATATATGCTAAAGTCAGGTAAAGCAAGCCCTCCAACTCTGTCCTTCTTGAGAAATTCTCTGCAATTCTGGACTTCTTTCCTCCCCATATGCGGTTGGTAATCCGTTTTTCCAATTCTTTGAAGAAAGATGAGGGTAATTGTATCAGGATTGCATTAAACTTATTTAATGCCTTGGTCAGAACTGACATATATACTGTATTGAGTCTTCCTATATACGAGCATGGGATATTCTTCCATCTGTTGAGCTCACTCTTGGTTTCTTGTAATAGTGTTCTGTAGTTTTCCTTATACAAATCATTTTTTTTTAAGTCAGGTATATTCCTACATATTACAATTTGTTCTTGGCTATTGTGAAGGGAACCACCATTTTTCATCCCTTCTTCTTTGGTCTTGTCGGATGTGTATAACTGGTAAATTTCTGTTTGTTGATATTGTATCCTGTCACTCAGCTATAATCCTCTATTTCTTCCAGTACTCCATTTGTGGAGCTTTTGGGATTTTACATAAATAAAATCACATTAATCACATTATCTGCAAATAACTATAGTTTCACTTCTTTCTTCTCCAGGTGACTACCTTTGATGTCTTTTCTTTGCCTTATGCTGCTAGCTAAGACCTCCAGTATGATGTCAAACAAGAGTTGGAACAAGGGGGCTCCTTGTCTGGTCCCCTTTTTCAGGGGGCTTGTTTTTTTCTTTTCTCCATTGACTACCATGTTGACTGTTGGCATGTATTATATTGAGGAATTTTCCTTGCATTCCTATATTCCTGAGAGTCTTAAACAGGAATTGGTGTTGGAGATTGTCAAGTACTGTTTTTTCACATCTATCCATATTACCATGTGGTTCTTGTAATTTTTCATGTCAGTATGGTGAATGACATTGATGGTTTTTCGTACGTTGAACCATCCTTGCATCCCTGTTATCAATTCCAGTTGGTCATGGTGAATTAATTGTTTTATATTATTTTATATTCTATTGGTCAGTATTTTGTTAAGGATTTTTGCATCGATGTTCATTAGGGATATTAGTCTGCAGTTCTCGATTCTTGTGGGATTCCTGTCTGGTTTTGGTAGCAGAGTTATACTAGCTTCATAGAAAGTGTTTGGGAATTTGCTGTCTTTTTCTATGTTCTGGAAGAGTTTGTGTAGGATTGGTGTCAGTTCTTCCCTGAATGCTTGGTGGAATTCTGTGAAGCCATCTGGCCCCGGGGATTTTTGTGTTGGTAATTGCCTGATAACTTTGTCTATTTCTTCTTTTGCAATGAGCCTGTAGAGATTCTTGACATCTATCTGGGTTAGTCTAGGGAAGGATTGTTTTTCCAAGATTTTGTCCATATCTTCCAAGTTGTTGAATTCATTGGAATACATTCCTTCATAGTATTGTATAGTTATCCTTTTGATTTCATTAAGGTCTGTTGTAATGTGTCCACTTTCATGTCTCATCCTTGCTATTGAAATTTTTCCTTCCGGTCTTTGGGTAGGTTTTCCAGCAGTCTGTTCATTCTGTTTTTCCTTTCAAAGAACAAACTTTAAGCATCATTATTTTTTTCCAAAGTTTACTTATTTTCCCTCTCCTGAATCTCAGCCCTGGTTTTTATTATTTCTTTTCTTTTGCTATTAGCAGAATTGTCTTGTTGATTCTGCTCTTGTTGCTGTAGATTTTGTGCCAGTGTATCAGTTTCCCTTTTAAATGTGTGCATGTAATGTCCTCTGATGCCTGCCTTTGCTGTGTCCCTTAAGTTTTGGTATGGTGTGTTCTTGTTCTTGTTGGTTTCTAATTTCGTAATTTCATTGCTGATCTGGGCTAGTGCACACTCACTTTGCAATAGAGAGTTATTCATCTTCCAATTGTTTGCCCTTGTTTTCTTCATCTTCCATTTGTTGATTACCAGTCTTATGGCACAGTGGTCTTCACCTCTCTGACCACTGTGATACCCCTACATGATATCAATGTGCTTAAGTTTATGCAGATTCAACTTATGCCCCAATATGTTATCTGTCTTTAAATATGTGCCATATGGGCTTGAAAAGAATGTGATTTTTTGTATTTGGGTGGAAAGCTCTGTAAATATCTATCACATCAAATAGTCCAATTGTGATGTTTAGATCTGTAGCTTCCTATGTTAGTCCGGATAGAGTAGAGGAACAAATTTCAGAGACATGCATATAGGTATAAGGAAAGGGTTTATATACAAAAGAAATGTGACCCTAAGTAGGCATCCCAATCCAGTCCAGTGCAAAGTCATAAGTCCAATAATAACCCATATGCCCGAAATCAGTCTATAAAGTCTGCTTCCGACTCAGGAAGTCACAGGTCAGTGGGTGCAGAATTCTGGCACTGGCAGGGGTTTCCCCATGGCTCCTCGCTTCCAGGGCTCAGGTCCATCAACAACATGTCACTCCAGCTTCAGAGGTCTGTCTTCATCAGGGCAAAGCCTTGTGGTGTCTCCACCGGTTACTCCAGCCTCTCAGACGCCGCCATTCTGTGTTGCCTGTGGTTAATCATCTCTCAAACTAACTCCCACCAACTGGGGAAGA
>PVJH01014920.1:33316-55422 GCA_004026705.1 Nesogale talazaci | reverse complement strand
AGGAAAGAACTCTTGTCTCTCCTGCTTACCTTCAGGTTCTCGAATTTTTCTTCCCACCGCAGACTTCCGCAGCACGCTCCTCCCCGAGTTGAAAAGGCTGGTTAACTCGTCCAGGGGGCTGGTGAGAGGTCTGGAGTTGGGCGGGCTGTAGGGCCCTGGGGAGGAGGAGGAGCTGGAGGTGGACTTCCTGGGGTCCCCTCGGGCCACCACCTTCACTGGGGAGTAGGGGAGCTTGGAGAAAGAGCTGCACGCCCCGCTCCCTGGAGCAGAGGATGGCTTTGGATGGACTTTGGGCACATCAGAGCCTGCCGCTGCTTTTCCTGCGTTAACCAAGCAGGTGTCCGGGGGGAAATTGAAATGTGAGGAAGGCCGGAAGGTCGCTGGAGGAGGCAGAGGGGGTGGTAAAGGAGGCGGAGGTGGCGTGGATGGAGGGGACACTTTGTTCGAGCCATTAAAGACAGCGACTCCCGGGGAGGCAGGCCGGTCACTCTCCCCTTTTGGAGTTTTGGAATACTGTGGTGACAAGGGGCTCGAACCTTCTGACTGGACGGGGTATTTCAGGTTGGTCTCCAGGACCGGCAGTTTCTTCACCTCCAGGGGAGTTAGAGGTGACTCGTCGGAGGCCGGAGAGCAGGTCACCGGGGTGGGCGGAAAGACCAGCAGTGGTGGGCGATGCGGAAGCAGGTTCGGGAAAGGGGGGGGAATGTCACACGTCTCTTTCAAGGTCCCAGGTGCTTGGCGGCTGATGTCACTGTCCTCAAAGGTGATGGGTTTTCGACTCTCAAAAAACAGAGGTGGCGATGCAGCCATGAAGGAGATCAGGCCCAGACTGCTGCCGCTGCCAATGCTGCTGTCCTCAGGCAGAAAGTACTTCATCTCCTCATACACTGACTCTCCCTGGTCGGGACTGTCGGCCTCGGAGCACGCAGCCCGGATGGCGTTCCCCACCATCTCAATGTACACGGGCTCGGTGTCGTCCTCTTCCTCCTGCGACATGGCCAGGGTTGGCGCACATTGATGCGGCACAGCAGGGGGCTCCGGGTGGGGACCAACCTTGCAGGCCGCCTGGCCCAGCTTCCCGTCCCCGGGCTTGGGCCCGGAGATCTCCTCGTAGGAACCGCTGAGCTTCGTGTTGGGGCTGCGTTTGGGCTTGCGCGGGGGGATCTTTTTCATTGCGCTGTAGTCATCACTGTGCGGCCTGGGCCGGGTCAAAACTGGAGGAAAAGAAGAAGAAGGGACGTGATGGGACTAAGTTAGAGTTAACCCTTTCTCAGAGTTACTTAAGTGACCAAAGCTCCTGTGTGTTCCGAAGTGGGGCGAAACCCCATGTCCAGGGCCCCGGCCAAGACGATACATCTGAGTGTGTGGGCAGAGGAGCATGGGTTCAGATGTTGGAGTTAGAGCGTGGTGGCCACCATTGGGAAAGATGTAATGGAGAGGGTGAAAGCCTCCCGAAGGTCTCAGCCTCCACCTCTCAGACACCTACAGGGCAGATAGTGCAGTGGTGAAAGTGTTCACCTACTCCATGAAAGGAAGGTCAGTGGCTTGAACTCACCTGTCAGACACTGCAGGAGACAGGTGTGGCAGTCTGCTTCTATTGGGAGCTATTGCATGGGGAACCTTTGGGGGAGCTTGCCTCTGCCCTTCAGAGTTGCAATGAGTTGCCTGAGACACTATTGGGTACTGGACTATTCACCTCAAGGTCCATGGTTCAAACCCACCAAGTACTCTGCAGGAGAAAGAGGAGGCTTACTGTTCCGGTGAGCCCTCAAAGGCCTACACAGAGTTGCTAGTGTTGCAATCGACTTGATGGCAGGGACTTGGGTTTAATCTCAGCGAAACGTCCCTGGGTGCAATGACCTTGTGTAACTAAGTGAAAAGTTGGTGGCTTGAGTCCACTCCTTTCATCCAGGACTGGAGCTCTATCCTATTCTGTATAGCATGGGGCTGAGGTGAGTTGGAAGGGCGTAGGCAGCAAGTAGTTTGTTTATTTGAGATGTATAAAAGGTTTCATTGAGATAAAGCATGTAGAGATCATCTGTTCCTACTGTTACTTCCTGACCGGTCAATTCTGACACAGGATTCATCTAGTGTAACCTCTTTATACTTGCATCCTTGCTACTCCATGCAGGTACACAAACGATCCCGCTGACATGCTGAGCACTTTAGAAGTGAGGATATAGAAATCTGGAGGAGCAAACAAAGGAATGTGTCCATGTGTACCTCTAGAAAACAAATCAATGTGGATATTTCCATCGTCCTAGAGGAGGAACACAAGCAAGCATGGACAAAAATACCATGGGAAGGGAGGTGATGAGCAAAAGAAGTTTGTAAGTATTATGCCGACCATGAGTTGTACAATAATCAACATACAGGGATATCACTGGAGGTGCACAACACATTCTGTGAAATAGAGCCTCGAGTGATTTGGGCATGTGTGAGCTTCGTGCTGCTATTAAATGAGTGTGGAAACCTGCTTCCAGTTATCCATGCTAGCCGCTGCTGCTGCTGGAGCTCCTACTGGTGGCAGAGGCCTGGGGAGCAGGCAGCGAGGATGCCATTAGGGAGGTGCAGACACAAGGCAACACTCTGCCTCACCTGCTTGCATTTCACCTGAGATCTACTGCTACTAGACTCTGGCTGTGGGGGTCTTTAAAACCACTATGGGGAAGTAGTGAACGAAGAGAGCTGTTTTCCCTTAAAAAAAAAAAAAAAACCTCAATCAAAAACAACATATGAAACCCCAGATGTGGTCATAATTACCACCATCAAACTGTGTATCCCTGTATGCAAAACCTGAATAGAAAAAGTGAGAAAGATATGCATCTTGCATTTAAATGAAAATTTTCTAAGGGGAAACTTCCTAAGTTGATAAAAGGGAAATATTTCAAAAAGTCAATGGACACAATACTGTTATTAATTTTAAAATAGCACAGTTTCACTAAAATATGTTGCGGCAGTCATGTGCTTATGTTAATTTTATGATTGAAATGTAGGGGTGGAGTTTAGCCTGTTAATCTGAAGCTAGCCATTGAGTAGCCAAAGAGGCCTCTATGTGGGCATGGCTTTCTCCTGAGACTTCTGGGAAATCTCGCTATATTTCCCTCGTGAAGATGAGAAGCTATCTTCCACAGTTGTTGGGAGTTAGTCTCAGAGGCGATTAATCATGGACAAGACAAGCTGGCAGCATTCGAGAAGGTGGAGGAGCCGGCGGAGAGACCACACAGCTTTGCCTTGATGGAGCCAGACCTCTGAAGCTGGGGCCGCCAGATGGAGACCTCTGCCAGCGATGAGTTGCTTCTGCTGTTGATGGACCCTGAGCTCTGGAGGTGATTCTGCACCCACTGACCTGTGACTTCGGAGTCGGAAGAAGACTTTATAGACTGATTTCGGGCATATGGGTTAATATCGGACTTCTGACTTTGGACTGGACTGGGCTGGGATGCTTTCTCTATGTCCCATTCCTTTTGTATATAAACCCTTTCCTTATATCGATATGCATGCCCTTGAATTTGTTCCTCTAGTCTACCTGGACTAACACGTATGTGAACCTAAAATATTTATTAAAAATTAAGAAAAAGCAAATTTCAACAGACTTTTAAAAAAATTCTGAGACAAACATTGCATGATATGATTATTATAAAAAGTCAAGAAATGGGTTGCACAAGAAAATAAATATTCTTTGATGTTCCCCAGGGATGGCAGGGGAGGGAGGGGGGAAAGCAGGGGCTAGCAAACAGCAGGTGTTTAAGTGGGTAAAGAGGAGAACAATACTCATTAAGGGGTAACTGTGCTAAAAGAGGGAGATGGGGGGCCAAGGGGAGACACAAACAGGTAAAGAAATATCCAGATGTATTTTAACTATAGCTATTATGCCTGTATTTCACAAATAACCCTAATTTCCCCAGAAATCGGGGAACTATTTTTTTTAAAGCATGAAGTTTCCATGGACATATAGAAGCATCTGTAAATCGTGAGTGATTTGACGATTGTGTATTTGACGAACCGTTCACATGGGATTTATGAGGCAAGAAGGTTTAATTTTTTTGGACCTTGCTGGTTCACTAGTCGTGGTTGTTGTGAGGCGCGGTTCGTGGATTGTGGCTTTTTGAGACATTATACACTGTAAGCTGCCGCCAGTTCACTTTCAACGCCAGATGGCCACATATGTGCAGGGTCGAGTTTCTCTATGTTTTTCAAGGGTGTGACCTTTGGGAAGGGGACCTGTTTTCCGAAACATCCCCTGGTTGGGTTTGAACACCAGCCTTTTGGGTGACAGTACAGCACTAAATCATTTTTGGTCCCCAGGCAGCCATTTCTCCTCCCCCTTCACTGTGGCTGCACCTGATGACAGCACTTTCTTCCCCTGGCTTTGAGGACACAAGGAAAAAAGTGATGAAAAGTAAATAAGGGAGAGTGAGAAATGGGTTCAAGTCTCCACATTGTCACTTAGTAATCGATCATTCATGCCATCATATATTCAACCAGAATCTACTGAGATATCAGTGAATAGAACACATCCAATTCCTCACCCTCTTCTGTGCTCGTGAGAAGAGTGAAATTAACAAATAGGTAAGGTCTACAATACATCACAAAGTGATACAGGTGACAAAAATGAAAAACAATCCACCAAGCTAAGGGGTGACGGAATTCTGTGACTGTGTGTGTATTTGTATTGGGGACAATGATATATAATTGCAATTCTAAATTAGGTTTTTAGGCAAATCCATTTTAGACTAACTGTAATCATATATTATAAACATGATATTAGTAACTATCTCAGAGGGCCAAAATGGATATTTTTATGTAATATGCTTAGCTCAGTTCCTGGTACACTGCAAACATGAAATAAATGATAAATGTTCAAATATGAATGGAAAAGAACAAAGTTAATTTTCCAACTCAATGGACAACTTTGTAAGTCAGTATTAAACAGGTTTACCCCCAGCAGCCAACTTCTAAGAGCGGAAAAGTAACAAAATGTGTGATGCTGTAGTTAAGAAGCATTATTCAAAACACTTCCAATGTGCGTAACAAAGCAGCTCCTAAGCTTCTCCTGGAAAGTTAAAGAACCAAAGCCACATTTCCAGCTTTGTTATCATAGCGTTTTTCAGGAGATTTGAATGACGCAAGGGATCTGTACAGATGATCTTTTTTCCCTGAAAAGAACTTTAACAATATTTTTAATCCCCAATCCTCCTCCAGTCTCATGATCAGCAGGATTGATAGATAACCCCTCTCTGGAATCTGTGCATTAGGGAGTCTGGTAGAAAGGGTGAAACCCGGGTCCCAGAACATGGGGACAAGTATTGGAAAAGCATTCCCAAGCCTCCGGATTAAATCCCAAGGAAGAAATGAGCAGCATGTGTCCATTGGCTTTTCAGGACGATTGGGTCCTAGTCACTCTGCAGAGACCTGGTGGTGCAGAGGCTACGTGTCGGGCTGCGAACGTCATGGCCGGCAGTGTGAGAGCACTAGCAGCTCGTGGAAAGAAAGACTGGGCTTTCCACTCCTCTTGTCAACGGAGTGCAATAGGGTGGATCTTTTTGTTGCTGTTGTTGGCTTTTTTTTTTTTTTTTGCGTTACTTCTCTATTCCACAAGATGTCTTTGATTGGGCTGAGCCCCGGTGGCGTAGTGGTTGTGCGCGGGACTGCGGCCCACTGGGATGGAGGTTCAATTCCGGCTCCCAGGAGCAAAGGCTGGGCCTCTTACTCCCACCACCTGAGGGCAGTGATGCCTAAAATAAAAAAAAATTAAAAAAAAAAGATGTCTTTGATTTGGGACCAAGTCATGGGTAACACTTGTCTTCTATCTGGTCCTCCTGTGTGTTTGTTGTGTGCAATGTTGGCAATACTCATTCTCACTTCCCAGTCTTCGGCTAGAAAGTATCACGTCTGAGGGTCAAAATCATCTCAAGAGAGCTCACTCTGGCAGAGAAAAAGGTGCAGCCATTACACATAAGGTTGGCAGTTTGTTCCACCCAGGGGTGTCCTGGGGGGAAAAAAATCAGACTATAAGTTTAAGAATTAAAAATTAAAATTAATTGAAAATTAGCCCTCAAATAGTTGTTGGATTCCAGCCCAACTCTTACCCAAATGGCAATGCCATGTATCAGAGTCCACTTCCCAGCAAGGAAGCTGGAGACCTGAGTCTTATGTAGATCAATGAGATTCTAGATCTTGAGCCTGTTGTGACAAGGTGAGGTTTTGAGGGGGACGGATGTCTTTTTTAGGTGGGAAATATGTGCGTCATTTTGTCCAGAGGTTTGCCAACGCAGATTGCATGTTCCAAAATCGGTCACAAGAAAATGTCCAGGCTTGTCAGAGTGAGATCTATTTACTTTTTCCTAAAAAATTGGTCTTTGTGACTGCTGTGATGAGTAGCGGGGAGGATGTGATGCTGTGTGACCTCCAAGACTTGGTCCTAATACATTCCAGAGCTTCCATTATAAGACATTTTCTCTACCAGCACATGCATTAAAAAACAAACAACTTTCAATCATTGTGTACAAATTCCAGCTACACTGAGGCTTCCATTCTCTACAAACCATGAAGAGAGACCACTGAGAGATGCCCATACTATGCAATCCCATTCCTCGTGTGTCTGGAGAATCAGACAAGGAGTGGCCTCCTTGCAAGTGATTCAACTTCAGCTATTATGCAGTGCCAACTGCAACTGCATGAAGATCCTTGAGTTCCCCCCTCCCCACCACCTTCAGTCTGATTCACTCCTAGAACATCAGGGAGAAGAATGATTTTTGTTTTGTGTAAGATACTCAATTTCGGAGCAATTTGGTAAGCAATAAGAGGTAACAGTTGTAATATGACTTCAAGGTTTGAAGATAAAGGAAATGCCTTCCTCCCCCTATCCCCTTTGTGTGTGTGTGTGTGTGCGCGTGTGTGCGTATGACCACACAAATGAAAAGACAGCATGTTAAGAGGCTATTTGGAGGGCTGATCTCTAGAATCTGACTGCCTCTGTCCTTACGCTCGCTGACTGTGTGACCTTGTAGGTGCAATCTCACTTCTGTATGACCCCTCGTCCTCATCTATGACAGGGTCACCAAAACAGTAAGAGACCACTGGATTGTTCTGCAGACTACCCAATCAAGATGGCAAGCATGTGAGGAACATTCAATAAGACTCCACTTCTATCCTCCTCCTCCTGTTATTACTATACAACACAAGGGAATTATGAGTGATGTCACTGGACCCCTACAGGGTGTCCTAGGGTTAAGCAATATTTGTTCATCTAAGGTCTATTACCAGTAATGCAGATAGCATCTTACCCAGCGCTCATTATTAAACAAGAATCTATTGTAGTGGGCACTCATTCTTACTGCTCTCGGGTAGCTCCTATAGGACAGAAAAGATCTGCCTGTGGGTTTTCAAGATTAATTCTTTTCAGGAATGGAAAGTTCATGGAGTCACTGGTGGTTTGGAACTGCTGGCTTGGTGCATAGCAGCCCAACACATCTACTAGAAAAGGCAATTTTTATTTTTTATACACTAAAAATGAAGGTCAAAGGACAAATTAAAATTTGTCTTGCTTTGGTGATATTGCTGTGGATTTGAGTTGAAAAGCTCCCATAATTGACTTTATATTAGGCACTCATAGTTTTTTCTTAGTCCTAAGATTAAAGGGTAAAACATTGCAACAACTTGATATCAGTGAAATGAAATCAGGAAGATATTTCTTGATCAGAGGCATCTTTGCATTAAATTATAGGATTATAAGTGTAACACCAGGGTTAGATCCTTAAATCTCAGACTTTATCAGACTTTTGGGAATAGGACTCATATCAGCTATCAGGGGATAGGTTAAGCGTTTAAGGAGCCTTGATAGTGCTGTTGTGCAAAAGGTGGACTGAGAACCACAAGGTTGGTGGATCCAGTAAAAATCCACAAGCCATCCCATGGAGAAACATGAAACTCTCTGTTCCATGAAGCTGTAGCCTCAGAAACTGGAGATATGGCCACGATGAGTCTGAATCAAATTTTAAAATCATGCAAGCAGATACAGCTATTTTCTTGCAGAATATAAAGTATTCTTGAAGAATACTTTCCTTCTGATTCTCTCCTTCCTCCTCCCCTCCCCTCCACCAAATCATAGTAGGCTAATGTCTTAGTCCGTGTAGACTAGGGGAACAAATTTCATAGACACGCATGTAGATGTAAGGAAAAGTTTTATATACAAAAGGAATGTGATACTAAGAAGGCATCCCAATCCAGTGCAGTACAAAGTCATAAGTCCAATATTAACCCATATGCCCGAAATCAGCCTATAAAGTCTCCTTCTGACTCACGAAGTCACAGGTCAGTGGGTGTAGAATTCTGGTGCTGGCAGGGATCTCCCCTTGGCTCCTTGCTTCCAGGGCTCAGGGTTCAACAACAGCATACTGCTCCAGCTTCAGCAGTCTGGCTCCATCAGGGCAAAGCTGTGTGGTCTCTTCACCGGCTCCTCCAGCTTCTCAGAGGCTGCCATATTGTCTTTCCGGTGACTTATCGCCTCTGAGATTAACTCCCCACAACTGGGGAAGATAGTTTCTCATCTTCACGAGGGAAATATCACGAAATTTCCCAGAAGTCTCAGGAGAAAGCCATGCCCACATAGAGGCCTCATTGGCTACTCAATGGCTATCTCCAGATTAACAGGCTAGACTCCACCCCTACATTCAATCATGAAATTAACATCAGCATATGACTGCCATAACACTCATGTTCTCCCTGTAATTCCGGAAACACTTTTTTCTGAGAAAGGTCTATGGACAACCTCATTTGTATCCAACTGTAGGGAGCAGAGGGAACATGTGGTAAGGGACATTCTGAAAACATGTGCTGCCCAAATCAACTGGGCCACTCTCAAATGATACATTTTAAACCTTGCCAAAGTGTGTTGATTTCTGTGACACCCGGGAAGTGAATTTTGTGTTAATGAAAGCAGGAAAATAAATCTATTCTTCCAGCCCTTATTTCTTCCTGAAATAACTAATTTTCTTAAAGTGGCTACAACATATCCACCTCTGTTCTCGAAGAGCTAGGTTAACAAGACAGTTTACATCAATAACAAAAACAGGGCATTATTTCTAAATTAAACTGTAGAGGCCACTACTGTAAAAAGTTAAATCAGGTTGTGTGGAGAATGGAATTGTATAGCAAACATAAAACAACTTTATCCACTATTTTCAAGGGAACAGGTGCTGAAATTCTAAAAGGTGACTTGGGAATGGCAGTCACAGTACAGAGGGTCGAACTTCTCAGTACAAACTGCTCTTGCTATTTCACCTCTGGAAGCAGTCACCCAGATCCAGATTGTGGGCTCCATGCATCTACACATTTAAGTCACAGCCGAGGAAACTTAGGCTTCGGGTAACATTATGTAAATAACTATATGAGTGTTTCTTATACCCCATGCAACAGGACTGTGCAAATTCTCCCTTACTTCTTCCTCACAAATTGCCCTCAATAAAGATTCTGCTGCCAAGCCCAGCTGGCAGAGATTGACATGGGAATATAAGTTCCTTCTCCAAAGTCACATGGTTCATGAGTGGCAGAGCTCACAGGATGTGCATATCGATTTAACATCAATGCATAAAAGCATTCAGCAACCATTTAAACCGAACTTGTGAGAAATCTGTTTCTTGGAGTATATCAAACTTCCAGACTACCACTCTCTTAGAAAATTATGAATGAGCAACTGAATGGCTTCATAGTCATTGTTTTAAAAGAGCAAGCCTAGAGTTTTGTTTTGTTTTTTAATGGTTCTTTCAGATGATTGGCTCTAGCTTATTAAGAGTTGGAAAACAAGTGTTAAAATTTAACTGGCCCATAAAACGGTTTCATGCTTTTCAGTCACAAAGGTCTTATAAAAGAAATAATCAGTTCTCATTACGATCATTCTTGACTACAGCCGTGCTTACTGGATGAGAACCTCAAGGAAAAGAACACAAAAATCCAAAGCCGAACGTGGCCAAGTTGTTGATTACTGTTCAGGCTTTGTTCTCAGTTCGACAGTTCTGGCTCCTATGACTCTTTAACCATATGGATTGATGAGCTGTTTGAGCATGATTGTCTTTAACATGACAGAAAAAATGACTCAGGCAGCAAACGGATTTCCATGCTCATAAGAAAACAGGGTTCACAAAGTACTTTGAATAGAGATTGAATTTTCTTCTTATTTACTTATTTTTTTGACAAAAGAGGGTAATTTTTATGAACTGTGGCTAGGTGGAAAACACTCAATACAGCTCCTGTGGTGACATTTGAAGAGATTAAAAGCAGCACTAACAGACTTCCCTGCAATGAAGGACAATTTTTCACCTCCTAGCCACATGTAGAGTACTTAAAATGTCACCAAGTGTGACAAAAGCACAGAATTTTGAATTTCACTTATTTTTAATTTACCTTCCTTTCAATGACCCCACGTGCCCAGTCAAGGTCCTGGATTGGGTTAAATTGCTTACCCTCGTTTGCCGAATGGGAGGTTGTTGGTTAAAGTACACTCAGCTGGAATGGAGAAGGAACATGCATCTCTTCAGGGACCCCTGGGCCATCATGAATTAGAATCCGTTCTAGGTCAATGAGTCTAGGTTTGGGCTCTGTGTGTAAGGTCACCTGGGCTGGCCAACATGCATTTTACTCATACCAGAACTGTGTAGTCCTGAGAAAGATGTCTAAGGGGCTGTGGTGCATTTAATTCTAATCATCCTCAACTGCTTTCAGCCCCGTCATAGATGTACAATGGCTGACTTAGAGCAAACATGTGGGATGTTCTTGGTGATTGCGGATTCGGAATTCAGAGCACTAACAAATGGAGTGACTAAGCTCTGCTTTTAGCCCTCTCTGACTCTCCAATGCTATAAAAACTAGCAAGCATAAATATTCACAAACGAGATGCTTTTAAAGGCTTTACTTGCTATTCTGAGGCCAAATGTATAGAGCTTGTGTGCAGCTTTCAAATGTGGGTAAGGCTCCATTTTGTATAATCTGTTTTTTTACAAGTTTGTTTTGTACTTGTTTTCAATTTCTGGTCCTATTTTGAGTCCTTCATCTCCGTCCTATCTCATCATCTTAGCATTTTTAGAGACTATTCTTACATTTCAATCTGCACCAAACTTTTTATCCTTATTTCATAGGTCACCTTTTGGAGAACTAGATCTTTAATTCCATTCTGAGGTCAGAAAGAAAGAAGAGTGAAAATAAGGGCTCCTTGTACTTTCTCCAGAAGTGTGTCATGTGAGTTGTTCAAGTGTCTGAGCCTCTCCTTGGTACAACACAATCGGTGAATGCCAAGTTCCTTGGGAGATTGCATTCAAGTTTGATGTCTATATTACCTATCCACTTGAAAGGTCATCTTCTATATTATTTCTTGAAAATTATTTCTCATTTTTCTCTTGGTCCTTATAGCCGTGACTTTTAAAATGCAGACTTTAGAAAACACAGACCCTCCCCCAAAGCCCATGGCTTTTTTCTACACCAGAGGCCACATCCACGTGTGGGTTGAGACCCCTTTGGGGTCCAAAAACCCTTTCATAGGGCTCACTCAATTCATAACAGTAGCAAAATTATAGTGATGAAGTAGCAATGAAAATAATTTTATGGTTGGAGGCAGAGAGGGGGTCACCACAATAAGAGGAACTGTATGAAAGGTTGTGGCATTAGGAAGATCGAGAATCACTGGTCTGCACTTTCATGTACATATGACTGCAGCACAATTCATGCACAGCTGATAATTCCTTTCTCCTAAATATCTATTCTTACTAAGAGAGATTCACTGAAAATATTTATGGAAATTACTAAACAAAACAACCAAAAACACAGACCTAGAAAATGGGTCTGCTTAGTTCACATAATCAAAAAGTAATTTATAAATTAAAGTAAAAATTTAAAAGAAAGACCAATTGCTGTTGAGTCACTTTCATGGATAGCAACAGTCTGGGTCTGAGTAGATCTGTCCTCCAGGGACTTTTCAGAGGTTGATGTTTGGGAAGTAAATGGATGCATTTCTTCTGAATGTCTACACTTAAA
This sequence comes from Nesogale talazaci, assembly GCA_004026705.1. Taxonomy (NCBI): domain Eukaryota; kingdom Metazoa; phylum Chordata; class Mammalia; order Afrosoricida; family Tenrecidae; genus Nesogale; species Nesogale talazaci. Next base: position 43,395 of record PVJH01014920.1, on the reverse strand, counting down.
ATTGACATTCTAAGATGGACTTCACCTTGAGTCTTCTGACTCAGAGGTCTTCCATCATTGCAGTCCTGTCTCAGTCACCATTCCCTCTCAATGATTTTCTTCTTCTGTATGTTTTCATACTTCTGTCTCATTTAAAAACCAAAATAATTTTGTACAATCCTATGCTCAAATATTATTTTCTAATAAAGCCTCCCTAGAAATATCCTTTGAAATGTTAGCACCTATCATACACTACCAGCCTTTATCCCAGATCGTGTCTCTCCACACTGTCTTCTTCTAAAAGACTGCATTTATTGACTTCATGGTGTTTGCCATTGGCATTCTTCCATGGGAATATAAATTTCATGAAGCACAGATGTTTTTATCTGTTTTTGTTCACTCTTGTACCCTCTGGCTATTGAGTGGCATCTACTACCAAACTAAACCAAAGTTACTTCCATCAAGTCAATACCAGCTCATAGAGACCTTGTAGGATGGGATAGAATTGTTCTTGTGTGTTCCTGAGACTGTAACTCTTTACACGAGTTGAAAGTTCCATATTTCTCCCAAGGAGAGGGCTGGAGGTTTTGAACTGCTGACCTTATGGCTAACAGTCCAATGCGTAACTACGTAACCACTACGCCACCAGGGCTCCAGGTTCCCACACAGTAGATGATGACTACACTGCGAAATGAGCCCTGGTGGCATAGAGGCTTGCTAGTTAGGTTGTTCACCTCAAGGTCCACAGTTTGAATCTACCAGTGACTCAGAGGATAAAAGATGAGACTTTCTGTTCCCATAATGGTTTGCAGCCCTAAGGGACAATTCTACCCTGTGTTTTAGGGTTGCTGGGAGTCAGAATTACATCAGTGGCAGTGTTTGAATTAAATGAGTGATTGATAGAGAAAGAAAAGGCTTTCAGGTCTGGTACAGAGTTAAAGTCTTGGAAACTTAGAGGGCAACTCTACCCTGCCCTATCAGGTTCCTGAGAGTCAGAACTAACTGGGTATCAGCCCACAAGTTTGAGTTCAGAAGTCCTTTCTCAGTTTTAATTAACCAAAGACAATCCTATTGAGTTATGGGAGGTTTTATGGATGATAGTCTTGTTTTTCCTTTTACAGTCAATTTTTCTAGACCACTAATGCTGGATGGCATTATCTAGTCCCCCAAGTTTCACTAACTGAATTTTGCCATGCAATTATTATTCTCTGTGTGAATCATTTCACTTTCCATATGATAAAGAGGGCTTACTTTTTTAATTTGGCTGTGATAACAGCAAAGCCTGATGAAATTTTTACCTTTTCATTAGTGAACATTGACACATCATAGTGACTGCATTTCTGAATTGTTCTGGTTTGGGGCTGCTCATTCAGGCTGAGGTGGTGATGGGAGTTAAGGAAATGATATATAAGGAGCTTTTCCCTAAGAGGCTTAGACATTTGAATAAACGTTATTTATATTTAATGATTAAAGAGCCGCCAGCAAGCCAACAATTGGATTTATTTCTATTAAAAATATATTAGAGCAACAATACTGCTTTGGGGCACTTAAAGACCGGAAGTCAGCACATCAATAAACCCCAGCCATTCTATTTTCTCATTCCCTTTTAGCTAACCTTCATTAGCTGTTTCCTTAGTGGCTGCTGACAAGCAGGCACTCACGGCCTCATAAGAGGCACTCAGCCGGGTGTTGGGGTCTCTCTTTGGCTTGGGCGGAGGCTGTTTCCTTGGTGATGGCAGGCCACTGTTGTCATCCATGCTGAACACGGAGTGGAGGGAAGGAGACCTGCAGGACGATCCCGCCAGAAACTGGACCAGGCTGTCCACGGCTATCGGAACTGATATGGAGCTGGCATGGAAATGCTTGGGTCCACACCTGTCCTCGGTTCTTAGAAAGAAACAACACACAAACAGCACCACAGGAAGAGATGCCCAGATGCATTATTCAAATGATGACCATGAACCTGCTCAAGCACACATAATAACAGCTTTTTGGTAAACAGTCTCTCCACACCCCTGCAGGGGTGAGATGGCTGTGTGTGTCCTGCTCTGGCAATGAAGGAATCCAGAGAAAGCAGCCCTGATTGGCTGGCCCTTGCTTAAGATTAATGAGAACATTGGCCATTCATTATGGTTAAGCTCTATGATTCTCTCACAAACATTTCCTGAGCAGTTTCACATTTTCTATCAGGCATTTGCCAGATGAATCTTTCACACTCGAATTATTAAGCAAATAAAAAATCCAGAATTTCAATCTGAATGATAATTTCTGGGAAATCCATCTTCAGAGAAAGTTACTGAAGCATCAGATGCAGGAGTTCATCACCATTTCCCCATGCAAAGGGAGGGTGGACTGTACTTACCACTTGGCCAGGATTACACCTAGGCTTTCTCCTGTTTTCTCTTTTGTCTTGCCATAACTGGCCTATCACTATCAATGATTAATTAATTATGTGCAAAAGTATTTATATAAATATATATATATATATATATATATATATATATATATATATATAGCCTGTGACTGCATCTGGATGACCAGCGCCAAGTGCACTGCTGGCGCTCCATAGATAGACAGACAATTCTTCAGTTAATTGTACATCAGGCCAATAAACACATAATCAAATAGAGAAACTAGAGTGGCTGTCTAGTTTCCGCTGAGAAAATGATAAATATTATTCTGGAAGTTGTCTGAAATGAATAGTTATCTGGTTTAAAAATGCCTTCTGGCTTCACATGCCAATGTCGTCAGGCATTCACTAATGTCACTGTGCATTCATTCGACCAGGAGTTTGCAGAGCCTCTGCTTTTAGAACTGCATATTTGTCTGACTGGAATCTGCCACAAGACAGAGCCTGGTGCCCTGTAGTCAATGAAGTAGCTGCAGAGGCAAGTCTGGCACTCGGTGGATAATTTGTTTTCCCTCTATAATGTTTAATTACAGTTTTCTGTACAAAGGGGATTTTTTTCCCGTATTTAATCACCGAGATATTTGAAGCTAATTAGCCAGAGACACATTGCCATTTTCACTTTAATAAAAAATCAGTTGACATAGGCATTAGAGGCAAAGGGGAGTCATTTTCAGGGAGAAACAACTAGACACTAGCAGTTTCCTAAAGAAATACAAACCACCTCCCGGAGAAGCGGATTAGAATTCAAAGGAAACAGGCTACTTGCCCTCCTGGGAGGGTTACTGCTATTCCCAGGTGTCAGTATCCTTCCAGGTATAGGAGATACGTGAATGGAGAGAACCAGTTTGTCTTGTATTTCTATTCCAGTTTCAGTATTCAAAGTGTACTTTGAAAACTTTTCATCCCTCCTGCCCGAAACCCATAGCTTTTTCAAACAGCCCCCTCCCCCCAAAAAGGTGACAGTTTAGGAAGGGAATTATAAAATCATTTATTTATTTATTTTTAAATGTTTTCAGAGTAGCTTGTCAAGTTCTATTGTTCAGATTTTTGGAACTTCCAATAAGTTGGCCTTATAGACATCATCTGTGCATAAAAATGTCAAAAGCCAGTTATAAGAATGCAAAAGTATTAGATGCTTTAAAACTCAAGAGAGTTCTTGAAATAGTAAGAGATGCCAACACTCTAAGTGAAACAATAAGTATTGCACAGGATGGCGTCAACAGAGAGAGCATCTTTTCCCTGTAAGAAACACACAGGAAAGGCATGTGTCTGGATGACTGCAGAGTTTCAAATAACAAACCAGGCATGTTCCCGTAACTACTGTCATATTTGACTGAACTTTGCATTTAGAGCTTTTGAAATTCTCCTGACGCCGTTGGATCAATCGCAAAGGTAATTAAAGTTGCATGTTATCTATCCATACCTCTTGGTTCCTTCCTCTTGTTTGGTCCTGGCTTCTAACTTTTCTTTATGATAAGTGGCATTCATTTCATTCCGCAGTCGGTCATTTTCCCGGGCAATGTCGGATGCATTCTGGATGACCAGGGCATCATAGGTTTTCAGCCCCATGTCCTCTGTGTTCTGAAGAAAGGTATTGATGGAAGTAACCTCTTGCTGTTTGACACTCATTTTCTGAAGCAGGTGCTGGCGTGCTAGAAATCCTCTTACAACTTTCATAAAAGAACATAATTGGTAAGAGAAGCAAAGGAGAAACACAGACACATGAATAAAAATCACAGTGCGTAGATATCTGTACAGTTAAACCAAGAGACAAATCCAGTCAAGCACAAGAATGAATCCCCTACCATATTCTATTATCATATTAAAAGGGTAACTGCATTCATTAATGACATCCGAATGGCACAAAACTAAAAACAATAAAATCCAAGTACGTGAATGAAGGTTGGCAGAAGCACAGGAAGGATAGCACTGCTTTTCCATCCCTCTTGGTAAACCAGGAGACACAATGACGGACTGGGCTCCAACCAGTGCAAGAAAGAGTTGGAGTCAGACTCACAGAGATTCCGGAGGTGTGATTGTGACTGGGTTATTTGGGGATGTGCCGATCTCATAGAATTTCAGATTATTACACAACCACAAGGCCTGCGGGATTAGGCTTGGACAAATAGAATGCATGCAGATTCTAAGGTGGTATGCTTCTTAGAAAAACTAACATGACTTTATGACTCACAAAATAGTCTATGTGGAAAAGCAGGGTACTCCTCTTGCTCTCGTGAACATAGAAAACTGTGCAACCGGGGAAAAACCAGTGCCTAAAATTGTTTGGAAAATGGTAGTGCATACAATATCATCTAAAAGAGATCATATGGACCATTGTTTTAAGGCACTTTTATGGGGTCTGGCACTCTACTATTTCATTTGATTAACATATCAAATGCCATCATTTTTTAGTCTCAATGATATCATATATAATTATTCATCTCATATATAATAATGAAAAAACACAGTAATCCTCCACTATCTTTAGGCGATCTATTCCAAAACACTCCCTCATGTCAGAAATAACAGATAGTATCAACTGACATACATAATTTTTGGACATATATATTTATGAAAGAATTTGACTTATAATTGAACAGTAACTAATAAAATTGAATATATAATGTAGTATGCTGTAATGAAAATCACATGAATGGGAGGGCAGTAAGGTCCCTAATTTGATCAAGCTATGCACTCATTTAATATTTTTAGAATGTGAAACTGCTGAAAAAGAGGGGATGGCTCCAGGTACCAAGGAGCCTGATGATGTCGTGGTTATGATTTGGGCTGCTAACTACAAGGTCAGAAGTTTGAAACCAGCAGCCAGCTTTTCAGGAGAAAGGCAAGACTTTCTACTCCTGCACAGGCTGGATTCTCAGAAATTTACAGGGGCAGCTTTACTCTATTCTGTGAGTCAGATGATGGCAGTGACTGAGGGAGAGTTGTATCAACCAAAGGAGTCCTGGCAATGGAATGATCAACTATTGGATGACTAACAAAAAGGACAGTGGTTCAAACTCACTTGCCTTTCAACAAGAGAAAGATGAGGCTCTGCTCCCACACAGAGGGACAATCTTGGAAACATTGCCGAGCAGTGACAGCACTGCTATGAGGCAGACACACAACAGTGGTTGTTTCAGTGGAAACAAAGAGAAGCTTAGTGAGGCCAAGAAAAGGTCTCAAGGTGAACAATCTATCAGTAACCAAGCTGGGGTTCAAATATTTCTACTTGCAATAATGCCAAACTCTGGCCCCTTCACCATGGAAATAAAACTGCTAGCGCTCCCTAGAGGTCTGTGACCCAAATAATGTGACTAGACATCCCGCTTTTTAAAACTTTAACAATGCCCTGTGACATTTTAAAACTAAAATAAATATATTACAATACTATTTTTGCATTCTATGAAAAAATTTGTTGCTTCATATAGACCAAAATTTTAATCAAGAACCCCCCCCCCGTCCCTGCCTCCAGCCAACGGTGTCCTGTTTATAATCTGGTCACTTTACCCAAAAAGGATGTACTAGGGAATCATATTTGTGCTCAACACATGAAAGAACTTCTTAACAAATGGACCCAGCTGCCTTCTGGGAAAGGGAGGCCTCGTCTTAGCAATACCTGGAACTCTGGTGAGACTTTATCACCTTCACATTGTGGACCCATGCAATTTCACTTTTTAAATTATAGGAAGATATATGCTTTCAGGGAAACCCAATATATGTGGCAATAACACTTGACTCTATTTGTCTTTAGTCATGTGGTGGGGTGGTGTGTGCCTGTAAACATTAAGTGCTTTAAAATATGAGGGTTACCAAACAAACCCGTTTTTTTCCCTAAAGCTATGGATTTAATTTTTTAAAAAAATAAGCAACCTTATCACCTTCAAAATACTCTCCATTACACTAAAAACATTTATCAAGTCAGCAATTCCATTCTTGGAAACATTTTTCAAACTCATCTATTTGGATGACTGACAATACCTCCCTCATTTTTTACTTCAACCTCTTCTACATTGTCAAATTGCTACTCTTTTGTATCTCTCTTCATTACCAAAGACAAAAAGATGTTGCACATATCAAGGCCAGGTGAGTACAGTGCATAGGGCAAGAGAAGCAAGTTACCTTTTTTTTTTTTTTTGCACCAGACTGGCATACTGAAATGGCTTTGTGAGTGGGTGCATTGTCGTGCTGGTAAAATTGGCAAAATCAGTCCGCTGCCTCCCACATATCAGGCCTTCTTTGTTGCACACTGTTAAGCAATCTTTTCAAAATCTCTAAAATTTAGAATCTAAATAGAAAGCTTGATTAACAGTCTGACCTGGTGGAACAAACTCCAAATGCACTATCCACCTCATATCAAACAAACAAATGAGCATCATCTTGATCTTTGATTTCAGTTGATGAAATTTTGGGGGCGATGGTATGTTCCACTCTCTTAAATGATGTTTGCTTTCAAGGTTGTAAAAGTACCATCATGTCTCTTCACCAGTAATGACCTTTGAAAAAAGGTTTGGGTCACTTTAGAGTTGTTTCCTCAAAGCAAGGCATGTTGCTTGGTACTTTTTCCTGGTCAATCAGAACTAATTTTGCAGTGAACTTTCTCATTCCTAAATCTTCTGTTAAAATTTGCTGAACCAAGCACCAAGATAGTCCAGATAGCTTCCCCATCTCTTCAATGGTCTCTGTGGCAGTCATGTGCTTATGTTAATTTTATAATTGAAATGTAGGGGTGGAGTCTGGCCTGTTAATCAGGAGAAAGCCATTGAGGAGCTGATGAGGCCTCTATGTGGGCATGGCTTTCACCTGAGACTCCTGGAAAATCTCGCGGTATTTCCCTCATGAAGATGAGAAGCTATCTTCCCCAGTTGTTGGGAGTTAGTTTCAGAGACGATTAATCATGGAAAAGACAAGATGCAGCCTCTGAGAAGTTGGAGGATCCAGCGGAGAGACCACTCGGCCTTGCCCTGATGAAGACAGACCTCTGAAGCTGGAATGGCATGCTGTTGATGAACCTGAGCCCTAGAAGCGAGGAGCCATGGGGAGACCCCTGCCAGCGCCAGAATTCTGCACCCACTGACCTGTAACTTCCTGAGTCGGAAGCAGACTTTATAGACTGACTTCGGACTTCGGGCATGTGGGTTAATATTGGATTTATGACTTTTCATTGGACTGGGTTGGGATGCCTTCTTAGTGTCACATTTCTTTTGTATATAAACCCTTTCCTTATACCTATTTGAATGTCTCTGAAATTTGTTCCTCTAGTCTCCGGACTAACACATTCTCACATTGTTTTTTTTTTTTTTTTGCACACTATTGCACTGAATCTTGTAGACATTTTCATCCATTCAGGAAGTCAATGGACATCCAGAATGAGACTTGTCATCAATCAATATTTCACCTTTTTTAAAATGAGAAAACCACTTATGTTCTTGAGTTTTTCCCATAGTGCTGATCTTGTACGCTGTGTTCCACATCACAACGGTTTCTGCAGCATTTTTCCTGAGCAGGAAAACAAAATTTCACAGCTCTATGCTGTTCTCTTCAATTGGCCTTAAAAGAAAAACCTCGAAAAAACAAGCAAACAAAGAAAAACAAAGAATCTCGAGGTTTAAGTGAAATTGCTTTTAGGAAAACATTCACTGTGACCAAAAAGAAACTTCCAAGGTGATGCCACTTGGTGCACTCATTCAGAGGAAGTTTTTAGATGTTTGCCTAGGCTGAAAATCTGCATACTAAGAATGCTCCATCCTGATGAGATTTTGTTCCAGGTTTTTTTTGGTGGGTACCCCTCCTATTCCATGGGTATAGAAGAACTAATGTGTAGATTATCTACAAAATTCATGCTGATGCCTACTTGATTACAGGGTGGAAAGCTGATCACAATCTTATCCCATTATGGTTTCAGAGGAAAATAATATGCAGATTTCTAAATGTATAAGGCTTTATTTATTTTTTTAGATGGCAATACCAAATGTTTTGCTACTTTTTTTTTCTTTTAGGCATCACTGCCCTGGTGGTGGGAGTAGGAGGCCCAGCCTTTGCTCCTGTGAGTGGGAATTGAACCTCCATCCCAGTGAGCTGCAGTCCCGCACACAACCACTACGCCACTGGGGCTCAGCCCGTTTTGCTACTTTTTAATGCAAAATTGCATGAAGTTAAGTATAAAGCAATGAAGCTAAACTAATCTAAAGGGGTAAAATGGCAAAATGTACAATCAGACTTTTGGAAATATAAGATGTGTAAGGAAATAAAATACAGAAATTACATCTATAAGCAACCCCCCCCCCCCACCAGCAACAGTAAAAAACACCCTTAAACTGGCCCATTATTTTTTCTCATTCTTGTTCTTCTTAAAAGAAAGAAAGAGACTTTTGAAGGTCCTGAGGGCATATTCAAGATGCTGAATCTCTTGGTGTAAAGGGAAGGTTAAGGTGAATTTGTCAGGCTTATTTGACCCTCCCTAAGAAAAGCTATTCATTGACTTCATATTCACTCTGGGATATTTATTGTTCCAAATCTAAAGAATTCCATTTTCGCACACTCTATCTACATATACTAGCAGACTAAACTGCTTTAAAATTTTATGCCACTTGCTGAAAATTGGCATTGTGATAAGAGACGGTTAATAAAAGTACGTTTACCACAAACAGACATTGATATTTATTTTCTTCCTGAACATGTCAATGATAAAAAGCCTCCTATTGGGTTAAAGTCGTTATTCACTGTCACTTCTCCACCTTGGATAAGATGACCATATATAGTCAGAAAAAAAGAGTTCTGGTAGGCATAATTTGCATGCCTATTGAAACATTTTTTTTTTACTCCAAAAATGACTAAGAGGCAAAAAACAACCCACTAGGACCTTTCAAATCCTAGAAATCAGGCCAGATAATATAAATTTTGAGTAAATTTATATTATAAAAAAGCATTAAAGGAACCATTCCAGGAGATATAAAAATAAAAATCAATAATAATGCCTTGCCTTTAAGAGCCTGTCATTTAAAATATGCTTTTATATCCATTCTTTCATTTATATAATATGAAATTACATTTTCCAAAATCTCTCTCTCTTTAACCATTTTCACTTTTATCTTGAGGGGTGAATAGGTACTTAGAGTTCTCTTTTTTTTCCCTTCCTTCGGTCCCAGGTCTGCAGGGCAAAGCAACTTAGTCTTTGTTACAGAATAGAATAAAATCCTCTAGAGAGTAGCCTTGATGGATGATGGGATATAAATTCTTCTAATGGTATTTAAGGAAAGTATCTACAAGAACTTGTGATACCATGTGCTCTTATCTATAATAACATTATATTAAATGGGATTTTGGTCCAGTTTCAGCTGAAGCTGCAAATATAGCTTCTGATTCTGATGATTCATGAGGTCTGCAGGGTGTCATCAAGAGAGCATTTTTACCTGCTACTCCTAGAAGGTCCTTGTAGCACACATTGGTGCATGGGGGCGCTAACCCCACAAACAGGAATACCACAGAAAATGGTCCAAAAACAGACTGGCCTTTGACCCAAGGCTGCCACTGCCACTGAGAATGTAAGAGGAAGCAAGGCAGAGGTCCAAGCATCATAATCCAGGTCAAGGTCATCTTTGCTCAGAGTTGCTGATGAGCCCTTTCTTCTTGCCCAGAGTTTCCCTCCTCTCCATCTGCCAATCTCCGCCACCCCCCCCCCCCCCCCCCTCCC
>PVJH01014920.1:0-33216 GCA_004026705.1 Nesogale talazaci | reverse complement strand
ACCACCAGTTTGTCAAGAAACAGATATGCTTTTCGAGTCATCTCTGTAGTGAGCCACAAGGCCCTGGCAGAATGTGTGTCTGGGATGGACAAGCTGGTGCCCCAAAGGAAATTACCAGTGGCCAGCCCAAGGAGAGGTCTTGCCAGTTCTAAGACGGAGGAATCCCCTGAAATGCCCTGAATATGGAAGGAGTCAGTGAAAATCCCGGCCAGCAGAAACCAGTGCCAGATTGCACTGGTGCCAGTCGGGAAAGCTTGCGCCTTCCCCTGACCGCTCTCTCCTTTCTTCAACTTCTTAGACTCCAGAAGAACCCACAAGGAGTTAGGGAGGACGTGCTAGGTTTCAGGCATGACAAATAAGATTTCCTCTTTCCCAGGGAATTTTCCAGATTAAAACCTGCCTAGTCCTAGTCATATGGGACTGGTGAATTTGAAATGCACTTCTAAATTGTGATTATTTCTTCATCTGCACAGGATAACATCTAAACTGGCCCTGTTGAAGAGACTAAATTATAGGAGGTTTTTTGTTGTTGTTGTTGTTACCAGTAAATGACTGGGAACATTATGGAACCCCCTGGAAATTTCAGGAGAGTGCTCAAACATACCCCACGGAGGCTCAAGTAAGTAAACAGAGACACTGAATAACATTGATTTCCAAGTCTGATGTGTAATGGTTCTTAGATCCACTGGTACACATATATATATATATATCAGAGTGCTAAATTCATTACAATTACTACCAACTGTCATCGTGTTGATTCTGACTTAAGGACATGGTAGAATGGCTTCTTTTGGGTTTCTGATGCTCCTATAAAATTTACAGGGGCAGAAAGCCCTATCTATCTCTTGCTGAGTGACTGGTAGAGCAGCCCCCTGCAGACCCACTATACCACAGGGGCTGCTTTCATGACAACCAGTCCTGCTGAAAGCTAGCACACAGATTTATCTTCCCTGACACCCCTTGCCCCCTAGCCCTTTGGTTCTTCTTTAAATAGTACCACTCTGCTGTTAAAAAAAAATACAATTATATATGAAAACCTATTGAGCCTGGAAATTTAATGTGAGGCATAGTTAATGTTATTCTTAAAAATATATCCCTTTTAAAGTTCCCTTGACTTTAACAGACAACAAAATCAAATGGACAATCTCTCTATGTCAAAGTGGATAGTTGGTATCGACCGTCAAACACAGTCATCCAAATATCATCACATCGCAAAGAAATCAAATAAGGACAAGGTTTTCTTCCAAGCATCTGTAAACTACCTGACAAGGAGTGAATGCTGACTCAGAGCAAACCTTTGTGGATTTCCAATACAGTAACTATTTATGGTAGTAGTCAGCCCCATTATTCTCCCTGGAAGTAATTTGTGGTTTCAAACTGCCAACCATGAGAATTGCAGCTTGGGATGTAACCACGTCACCAGCAGGCCTCTTAAAGCATATACAGAATTACATTAAAAAGGTTATCAGTGGATTTTGGTTTGTCCTTTCATTGCAAACTGTGTCGTGTCAGTGCAGTTGACTGAAATGATATAGTCCCTGGTTGGAGCCAATGGGGGGGGGGGTGGATGGTCCCCTGTGTGTTCAAAAGAACATGGCTCTATAACTGTAAAAGGATCAAAAGGCAGGCATCTTGTGAAGCTGATAGATGAGAAACTCTTCAGAGAGTTTTCTAGACTGGGATCTTGATGGGAGTAGACCACTAGCTCTTTCTCCTTAGGACTTGGTGAGTGGGTTTTAAAAATCCACCTTCCATTCAGAAGCCAGTTGCTTGATCTTTATCCCACCAGAATATCTTGTTGTCAAGAAGAAATCAGGCTGTGTATTTTCTTTCTTCCAAATTGAGATTTAGATGTTAATAGTATGCAAAAATTTCAAATCGACTACCAAGTAAAGCATGAATGAACAGTGACTAAAAACAGGCCAAAAACAGATAAGTGAAGTTTTGACTTTTTCCTAAACTCCCAAAGAACTATTTAACCACCTGGAGCATCAGAAAAATGAACCGAGTGGCTCAGTGTCACGCCTATACAGTACAAACACAGCCATGACATTTAAGCTCAAAGTGTGCACTAAATTGTTTTGTACTTAACAACTAGAAAAGATGTTTAATTGTTACCTCTTTGGCAGGTTATAATTTTTCTCTGCAGCTGTAGGCACAAATCATGGAGCTGGTCAGCTTGCCAGTACTTTAAAAACACTTTTCGGACTCCCATCTAAAAATACAAACAGCAGGAAAACTTTTCACACAATAAGATATCAAAATACTGATGGGAAAATAAAGAGGTAATAACCCTTCCCAGAAAAGAGGACTAAAAAGAAAAAAGTGAGCAAAATTAATTGTTTCTTATTTTTAACCCTATTGCTTTTAATCAAGTATGTTAAAAGTCTTATGAATAGGTACATTTTCTGTGTACACACAGTCATCAATGTTTGCAAACACCTACACAATGCAGTTGTGGACCTATGACATGAAGAATAAAGAGAAAGACTGACCTTGCCATTTGCCAAAAGATAAAACCCTCCCCAAAAGAAATTCTCTCATTCCATAGCAAGGACCCAGTATTTCCTTTATTTTCCTCAACTCAAAGTAGGGTGATTGAGTTTGAAAAGCTAAACAAGGCAAAACATATATAACTGGCTAGCTGGCATGTGCAGTTCTGAACCCCTTTCCACCACACTCCATATTATTGTAAACCGAAGACTTATATATTTGCAATTATAGAACCGAAACACCACACTAAAAAGCCTCAGCAAATCATCATTGAGCAATAGCTTTCTCTATGCTTACATAAACAGCAAGAAGAGAACGCATGAACATACAGAGATTTCAGCACGCATTTCAGCACGAAGGTTCTATGCAGAGGAACAATAGAATGCAACAGAGTTCTACATGCTGATATTAATGAGGATACCTGCAAAAATAATCCTTGAATATCCCTAACAATAGGCCACAATCATATCTTTACTAATAATGTTCTTGTGTGTTGTGTTTGTTTTCTAAGAAGTCACAGAACAATGAGAGGTGTGAGGAATGCTCTTCCCATCATAAATGCTCACAGTCTCATAAAAGAAGCAGACGCGAATAATTACAGACCAGCCTGAGAAATCCTAACGTGAATTGCTGAGGGCATTCCAAGGTGATATTCTGTTTGGTGATGGAAAAATACTGCTTAGGCAAAGTCTTGTGATATATTCCTAATCATATTGAGACAAACAATGCAAAAGGACGACTAACATTGGTCCTCCCAAGCATCTCTGGAGACAGTGAAATGATAACACCCCACAGCCAACATCATACATCACCTTGTCACTGGATGCTCACAAGTAAACACACACCATTAGCTACTGCAATGGTTTATAGGTCAGAGCTGTCTTGTCTTCAGTGTTTGGCTAAAGATGTTTTATGAACCTTTTCATTTGGAAACTAAGTTTACTCCAAGCATATTTTGGCACTTTCCACTTTGCCATCTAACTCACCCCTTAGCCATTCATGTGTTGTTTTAATGAAATCCTCAGTTCTGTCAGAGACAAAGCCCTGAATCATGTCTTATGGTAATCAGGTCACACCAACTGAAAGCACTTTCCACGGTTGGGTTAGTTCAGGCCCCTCTGGCTGATGAGACACTCTTCCTCCTTTAGTTCGTTGGAATTTGAGACTATCTCATGAACGAGTATTAAAAGTTCCTACTGAAAAAAATTATTGCCATCCTCGCTCCCTAGTTATTTTCCATAAATTCATAGTCTTTTATTTTTTTTCATCCAACTGCTGACTTATTTTGGCAGTCAACAGCAAGAACAGTTGGTACTGTCTGTGAGCACCGAAGAACAAGTCTGCGAGACAGGCCTTGGAAAGGAGGGAGCATGTCAACTATCTGCTCATCACTAAATGGGGTATGTCATTCATTGTGGGAAACTAAAGCCCAAAGGCAAAATTCATATGACTCTGAGATCTAAAATAAAACACAAAAATAGTGATGACAGTCATGCTACAGAGTTGGATAAAATCAATCATAATCATTGGAGATCCCAATATATTTATGGAAAGAACACAAAATGAGAAGACCCTTCATCTAGAAATAGGCCACATGGATTCTAGTTCTATAGCATTAATTAAATGGAGATCCTGTGCAGCACAGGAGCTGGACTGAATGGCCAAGGTCTCCCAGAGTGGTATTTCCATTCATGAAATGCAAGTGTCTAGCATCGTACTAAATTTGGGGGAAATAAAAGATGCCCCGGCTGCAAGAAGCTCTCAATTTCGTAGGGAAGATAACAAGAATGCCACGCTGACTGTCACTCAGAGAGACCCTACAGGATAGTGGTCCCACTGTGGGATTCCAAGACGGTAGAAAGCCTTCTCCCCTGAAGCAGCTGGTGGTTTTTCAATTGCTGTGCTTGTGGTAGAGAAGAGAAGTACTGAACACATTCTTGCAATACAATGCTCATATTGCAGATGGTCAGAGCAATTGTAGGGTTTTGGTCAAGGAGGACAGTAGCAGAGAAGATGAAGTAACCAAGTAAGTCTGATTAGGCCAGGGAGGTTTCATTCAAAAGTACATCATATGAGTCATTTAAGCTTTAGAGATAAACAGAAATTTCCCATGCATTCTACAGATGACAGGAGGAGATTAATTTGGGATAGAGAAACTATCATGTGAAAGGCAAGAAGTAGAAAAATACAAACCATATGGGGTATAGCTATGCAGAAAGTGATAGGGGAAGAGGTTAATTGTGGCCATATCATGAAAAGAATTCCTTACAAAATGTTAACATATTTCTTTGAGTCATGAGGATACATTGAAAGATCTAAGTAGGAGTTGATAGAAATTTTATAATAATTGGTTTTGAAATTTTATTTGTATTTTAACATTTCTCTGAGAGAACTATCTAGAGAAATGGATATTAAACAAAGTGAATGGCAAAGAAGACAAGTAGAAACATTCATTCAGGGTTGGAAAGCTATGCAAATCTTGCTGGTCTGTTGGCCAATATTAAGTTTATCTTTTTTTTTTTAAGTTTATCTTTTATGAAGAAAATTAAACCTCATTTTCATTATGTGCTTAAAAAAATACTTCTGGGCTGAGCCTCGGTGGCGTAATGGTTGTGCATGAGACTGCAGCCCACTGGGATGGAGGTTCAATTCGAGCAGCGGCTCTACAGGAGCAAAGGCTGGGCCACCTACTCCCACCACCAGAGGGCAGTGATGCCCCCCCCCAATACTTCTATTGTTGGCTCTTAAATCTCTTATCACAATCCAGACATTCCTCCAGTGTGTCAAGCACATTTGCACATATGCTACTGCTGTCATAATTTTCAAAGCATTCTCTTCTCACTTGAGCCCCTTATATCAGCTACCCATCTCCCCCTACATGAACACTTGATATGTCATAGATTATTTTTCCATATCTTACATCACCCCTCACCCACTTTTCCATTCTTTATTCCCCTGCGCGGGGACTATACACTGATCCTTGTCATAGATTCCCTCTTTCTCCCCTCACGCTCCCCTAATTCTCTTGGTACCTCTACTCTCCTTCTTCGCCTGGAGGGGTTTATCTACCCTAGGTTCCCTGTGTTGCAGGCTCTTATCTGTAGCAGTGTGCATACTCTGGTCTTATCCCATTTGAAAGGTATAATTGAGGTCATGATAGTGGGGTAAAGGAAGTGCCAAAGAGCTAGAGAAAAGTTGTGTGTTTCATCAGGATTATACTGCACCCTGACTGGCTCATCTCTTCTCTGTGATTCCTCTGTGAGGGGATGTCCAATTGTCTGCAGATGGACATTGGATCTCCACTCCATGCCCCTCCACCTCATTGCATTATGTGATTTAAAAATATATATATATATATGTTTACCTTTCCCCTTCCAGAAGAGTTTTAACACCCTTCAGTTTTGTTTTTATGGAATTTTATTAAGGATTACCTTTTCTCACTATAGTGCACTGTATAGTTATTACTTTATGTATATGAGAGGGCTTAAAATTTCATGGAAAAAGCCCTTTATCTTTCAACTCAATTTTCCCATAAACTTTTCAGAACCCTTCCATATTTAAATATGTTGAAAAACATGTAGCCATATTATTAAGCTTCACAAGTTGAAGAAAAGAGAATAGATTCATATTTTAAAAATATGAAACATGAGGAATTATTAATTCCTGGTGTGAGTCATAGAGACAGATGATGATTTGTTCAAGGATGAAAATAAAGGCGGATGGAAAAATGGAAACACAAGTTAGACCTTGAAGTCATTCAGCAAGCTGAGAAGAGTTTATGGGAGGCGGTGTGTTATTGAATCACTCACAGTGGAAATGAAAAAGGAGAGAAAGTGGCCCGTCAGAGGAGTTGACATGATGCTGGGGAGCAAGAATTCAGCAGAATTCTTCTTATTCCTGACTAGAATCAGGAAATGAGAAAAAAGTGACACCTTCTATAATATTGTCAGAGAATAGCTTGCTTATGGTCCAGATATAGAGGCTTAGGTAGAAGGACATTCATGCGGAAGATGCAATGGGATTTTCTCACAATATATATTAGTGGTTTCACAGAAGATGATGGTGGGTGGTTGAGAAGTACACAGAGGGTTTCAAAGGGCAGACCTGGATGCCTGACCAGACGAGGCAGTGGTTAAAAAAAGAGCTATCACTGTGAATCAGGGGGTTAAAATGATAGCAAGGAGAGACAGGGTGATTCCAAGAAGCAGAGGGCATATACAAAGCAGTCACTTATCTAACATGATTATTCTAGCTGTAGTCACTGTAACTCCCATCAAAGGACTTTTACTGAGTAGGAGAAGGTATACGCACATACTGATAGGGCTATATTGTTCAGATGTGTTTGATAGGATTTATTAAGACACCAGCTTGCTGGGTATAAAAGGAGCCATCTCAGAAGCAGGAAGGTATGATTTTACCAGCAAGTGATGTGGGTCCTTTGGACTCCAGAGGCAGGTGTCACATCAGAGGAGCGAAAGTAGCAGGATGTAGGGTGAGAGAATGAGTCAAAGAGTGAACTTTCCAGTTGAGAGGGCAAGACAAGTTCATGAGCTGGGATTGGACTTGGAGAGGAGGGTCTCTGCTTATGATGGAAAGAGCTAGTTGCGTTGACTGACAATACTAGAGCTGGGTGTCTTTGAACTGGTGAAATGGATTGCCATTTGGGCATCTATTGTCCACTCCCTGAAAAGCTTTCAAAAACTTCAACAACAAAGCAAAGCACAAAAGGCCATGTGGCTGAGAGGCCAAAGACCAGAGAGAGGCCTGCCTTTGGGCTCCAAAGAGGTTATCCTCTCTGAATGAGAGTATTTGGAGTCTTTGGAACTGGTACACTTTCATAATAAGGCCCATAATCATGAGTATGGTGGGTGAGTTTTGTGTGGATATTGCAATTGAGTTTGGAACCCAACAGAGATTACCGTGGCACAGATGGCTGGAGTGGTGGAACTATAAGAGGATGAAGGCATGTCTGACCTTAACCTCCAAAAAAATCCTGAGCAGTTGATTATGGTTATTTTCTTTATTCTTTTTGTAGGTAGAGGATTTCAGATGTAGCCCAACATTATTCTTTATTTGAGGTCTGTATAAGACAAGGCAGATTGCTAGAGAGGCAGGTCCATGTGGTTTTAGTTGTCAGGAGAGTAGACCTGGTCGCAAAGCCCTTGGTGAAGTCTTCATGTAGTTGTTCACATCTTCCTTGTAGAGATACAACCATCTTTTAAATGGCAGCATCTGAGTGTCTTCCACAGGAAGAGGAGAGAGGGGCTAGTCTTAGGCCAGGAGCTTCAGTAATTCAGGTGTTTAAAATGACTGAGGATTGTACTACCATTTCATTCAGAACCTTAAAAAATAGAGTCAGCTATCTGGGCATAAGATAATATGCAATTACCAAATGGACTACTTAGTACAACACTTGTGACCTTTTTCCCACATTCTATTATTTACTTGTCAATATCTGGAGATGATCAAATGAGTGTTCTAACATTTGTTTAATGTTTTTAGTAATATTTTTAGTCATTGCTCCCTTCATCTCAAAAGAATGATATTAATATTCTTGTAGTATTTAGAATATTCCCTGAGAAACCAGATCATACCATGCATTTCAGTCCTTAATAATCCTCTGCAATCATTAATGTGAGCAAGGGATGAAAGAGAAAGCCAATCTAAGAATCTTTCCTTTTTTTATTTATTTTAGAGAAACCCAGACAAGATCATCTGAATTCCAAATATTTATGCTGGCTATTAATGACACTGGCTAGAAGAAACAACATCAGTCATTTCCATTTTGCCTATGGAATAAATTTATTCAAAGCTACTCTGTAATCAGGGCCTCAGTGCTCCTTATCAAGTCTAATAATTGGGATTCATCAGAATCAGACCAAATTTTCAGTTAACCTACATTCTTGATTTCAGGAGCATTCTCTAATCAAAGGCTGTTTCTCGCTAACCAGAGAAGAGAGGTTAAAATGCTCCCTACTGAGCCCTCTCTCTGTGCACAGCTCCCTACATGACAGAGTGTTCTTATCTGAGATTAAAATGTTAATGTCATTCTGACTCTGTAAAAGTAAACCATCTGTGAATTACAGTCATCGCTATTTTTATTAGAAAACCATTAGGCTTTTTTTTTTTTGAACTGACAGATTTTAAAAGATCAAACAAAATTATCATTGATGACTTCCAAAACTTCAATTACTGCTACAGTTTTCAGGGAATGTTTTTCAAAGGGGTAAGCTATGGAAGTACAGAGGAATGTGGTAGGTGTGGGTGGCAGGGTAGCTTTATTAGTACAAAGGCAGCAAGAGAATCTGTAAAGCAGTTCTTTTCTTCTTCTAAGACAATTTGTGAAAGTGCTGTGTCTTTCTGATAGTATCTTCAGCATAGCTTTACACAAAGGAAAAATATGGATGTCATCTGTTGGTATTTTATAGGGCACATATTTCTTGATGATAAAGAAATTGAGAAAAACAATATGAAAGCAATATTATACACTGATACTATGGGAAGACAGTAACAATCATCTTCTGAAATCCATGGATCCTTGTAGATTTGAAGAAGACATGTTATGAGTAGATTCTACCTTTGAACCAATTTAGCTCACTCAGTAACAGCTGTTAAAAAAACAATGAGTAATTGTTTCTCTTGTAGAGCGCTCAGTTCAATTGCTCTGCTTGATAAAACAAAACAAAATCATGTCAATTAAAATTACACTGCAGCTTTTTAGCTACTCATGAATGATAAAGGGAAAAAATGACTGTAACTTATTTTGGAATGATAGTATAATTTCCTTCAAGGAAATGGATTCTCCTGATTATCTGTGAAAGACTAGGCTATAGTATGTTTCATCATCTAAAGAACAGAGTTTCCATGACCCACATAGTTGTTAGATATTAGAAACCACCTAGCTCAGTGTCTTTATTTTAGAAGAGAAGATACAGTTTTAGAGTCCTTATAAGTTATTTGCATGGCAATGCAGGAAGATTAGTGTTGGAGATAAGATTAATACAAGTCTTCCAAAGTCTACATTTTCAGAGCATAGTAGACAAAAAAATGTGTCCCTGTTTCCTGTAGATTGTTCTACTTTGAACATTTATTGCTGACCTATTATGTTATATGGAACCTTGAGGCATAGTGGTTACAAGTTGGGCTGTCATCCATATGATTGGCTGTTCAAAACCACCTGCCATTGTTAGTGAGTTAGATGGGACTTTCTATGCCTGTAATCAGAGTCCCGTAAAACAATCAAGAGTCTCAGAAACTCAAAGAGAGTTCTACTCGTCCCATAGGATCATTATGACTCAACATCAACTGGGTGACAGTGAATTTTTTATTATGCAATAAGGACATTTCAGAGAATGGCTATATATACACATATGTTCATGTATGTATGATAATACAACAATATTAAACACTGAAATAAGTCATTTTTTAATCTTAGTACAAAAATCAATAGATGCTCTTGACAATATATGTCCTCAATGTTTAACGTGAATTTGTAGTCACTGTGTGGTGAAATGGCTAAGCTGTGGGCTACTATTAGTCTAACGAGATGGAAAGGTCAAACTCATACAAAAACACCTCAGAAAACATGCCAGGTCATTTGCTTCTGAAAGACAACTAGTCTTAACCAAACTTGATGGAGTGTTTTTTTCTCTTCATATGTGGGTAAGAGTCAGAATGGACCTGAGAGAAATTCTCACCCACACACACCCACACACACACCAATGTACCTATTTAGCATTTGAGAATGCTGGTAAAAATGTAGATTCATATTCAATGGTTCAGAAATGAGACATGCATTTTTATATGCTTAAAAAAACTCTAAGACAGAGCCAGTGATGTTGGTATATCACCCAAGAAAAGGTTCTAGGTCAACCTCTCCTTGAAGCTTGCTTTTCTCTGAATCCTTTATGACACTGCTCACTCGATCCTCCACGTCTCTTTGATCTTTTTTTGGTGTATTTGCACAAGCTTCTGATTTTCTGCATTTTACTGAAACATCAACCATCCTTAGCATTTTTCACTTTGCATATTTTTTCTTCATCAGCAAGAGCTTCAAGATCTTCTCACTCTCAGCAAGCAAGGTTGTGTCATCTGCATACTTCAGGTTATTAGTTAGTCTTCCTATTCTAATACAGCATCTTCTTCATATAACCCAGTTTCTTTGCTTCTCCGCCATGATATTTTTCAGTCACCTTATGCATATAAAAGTTGGACATTGAGTAAGGAAGACCAAGGAAAAATTGATGCATTTGAACTAGGGCGTTGGCAGAGAATACAGAAAAGGACAAGCACATCTGTCTTGGAGGCAGAACAACCAGGATGTTCCTTAAAGGAAAAGATATTGAGACTTTGTCTCATGTACATGCTATCAAAAGAGATAAGTCCCCAGAAAAAGGTTATTTATGTGGTAAAGTAGAGGAGCAGTGAAAAAGAGAAAGGTTCTTCGTCGAGATGATCAACACAATGGCAGCAAGAGTGGGCTCAAACATAACAGTTGTGAAGATGGTCCAAGACAAGATATTGTTTCATTCTGTTGTAACAAGATCACTATTAGTCAGTCCTGACCCAATGGCTCTTAATACTAATCATCACTAGTTGGAAGCTGAAAAAGAATTTCTGGTGGTGTAGCGATTTATGAGTTGGGCTACTAACCACAAGATCAGCAGTTCCAAACCATCCACTGTGCATGGAAGAGAGACTAGATTTTCTACTTCCATGAAGAGTGATAGTTCTGGAAACCAACAAGAATTGTTTTACTCCTTCCTGAGAGTCGCCATGGGTCATAAATCACTCAATAGCGGTTTGAGCTTGGCACAAATTGGCTTGGGTTGCTATGATGCTAGAAGCTCCGCCACCATACTTATGTCCACTGTTGTGCACTGTTTTCATAGACATTTTCAGGTCACAGCCAATGAGGTAAGAGAGGATGAATTGATTCCCTTTGGACAATTAGGAAATGGACCTATTAAGTATTTCACAAGAAAAATGTCACATATGATAATGGGAGGTGAGTCTCCAAAATAATTCAAAATTCAAAATACAGTTACCTAACTCAACCATGAATTTAAGCACACATCAAGAACATGAAAACCACAGGACCTGACAAAGTTTTCTTCAACCTGGGGTGGTGATGAGTTAGAACTGACCTGGTGGTAACTAATGAATACTACATCTGACCTCAGAATCTAGCAGGACATAACCCATCTCCAGTGGAAACACTCCCTTTATGCAGATGTTTCACATACTCAATATGCTTTCCTGTCCTTGATAACAGTATTCGCATCCTGTATTCCACATATCCATGAATGAGAACAGAATCCAGCTTGATGTCCCACAAGTACCTCAGTACCAAGATATGTAGAACTATACTTTTTAAAACCATACTTTCTACCCATCTTTGCTCCACACTCCTTTTCTGGGCTAAGGGAACGATCATCAACCTTGTCACTCTATCCAGAATCTCAAGTTGCCCACATGTAATTGTCTCATCCTGTTCCATTTACTCCCAGGCCTCTTGCAATCTCTGCAGTTCACTTCCTATTCTAGCTTCTCAGTACAATCAATAATTCTCTAAATACTGTGAGGCTTGTCTGTATCCAATCTTTACACTCTTTTCAGAGTGACCTTTCTGAACGTTAGTCTTGTTATGCTATTCCTGCATTTAAAGTTATCTAACAGCAAGTCATGATTTTCAGGATACTGTTTGGAAAAAGTTTATTGGACTTTCTATAGTCTGAAGCTTCTCAATATATTCTGGGCAATCTATTTTCAAGCTATCATATGCTTTTCCACAAGGAGAACTTGTCTGTTTCTTCTCAAGTTCAGCATTTATTTTTTTCTGGAGGATCCTTCTGTATAGTATTGAGAGTAAAGGTCCTTCTCATGCTTAGAACCCAGCAAGCGTGGTGACCTCTCAATATACTGAGAATTTCATAACAATTATTCCTTTGCATGAGAATATTTATGGCATTAATGTACCTTGCACATATCTCTGTAGCAACATTGTATTCCTGGGTTTGTAATGTCTCTCTCCCTCTCTCTCTCTCTCTCTCTCTCTATATATATATATATATATATATATATATATATGTCTTGACTATTCACCTTGACCGTGAGATATTTGTGGATGCGATAATGCTGGAGGAACACAAAAGCTATGATGTAGGCATATTAAGGTAAGAGAAATGAAATTTAAAAGCATATGAAAATGAAGAAGGAATAGCAAATAAATATATTTAAATGTGCAGTAGTGGTCACATAAGTACAGATATCTGAAACTTCATTTTAATGAAGAATTCTTTAAAAATAGAAGGCTCAGCTTAGGCCATTGCAACATCGTTCATTTTAGTAAATTGTATGTAAGATGATCCAAGGCATGTGTTGGATTTGAGGCACCCAAAGGAGAAGATGGAGCGTCCGAGACAACTCCTTTTCTGGCGCAGCCAAGCTGCACTTCTTGGGGGTCAATATATATACTCTAGGGCCTGATCAAAGACTACACATTCCAGCGTCAGCACTGCTCTGCTGCTGCTGTGTTATTGTGGGTCTACATCTAGAACTTAGCCACTCATTTTTACTGGCTCTTTGACTCACCTTGCTCATTGCCTACGATTTATTAATTTTCCAGACACTACAAATGATTGCATATTTTATAAACTAAAGTCATGTGTCTGGATTTGGCATACAAAGCCACCCATCAAATGATCTTTACTTATTTGTGAAGAGTGAACATAGTTTTCACGACAGGAGCTGTTATTTACCATGATTTTAACTTCCCATATGTTTCCTTAGAGGAGAAAAGCTATTTGAAACTTTTGTATAATCAAATACCTATAGCATGTTTGAGCACTGAGTTAGTATTGTCAATTACTTCTTTGTACCCATGTCAATATACATTGAAATATAACTGAATTATCAAAAATATATTTTAATGAAAATATTTATTATGAATGCCAGTTTCCATGCAGCAGAGAATGATTTTTATGATCTCTTATCAGATATTCATCATTAAAAATTATAATCTGGACTGAGCCCCGGTGGCCTAAGTGGTTGAGTGCGGGACTGCAGCCCTTGAGCTTTGTGGTTCAAATCCAGCGGTGGCTTTCAGGAGCAGCACTGAGTAGTGCCCACGACAACCAGAGGCAGTGATGGCCCCCCAAAAAACAAAAACAAACAAAAAATATATAAAATAATTATAATCTTCTTTGCTATATTATAAGCCCTGGTGGTATTGTCTGGAAAGCCATGGATTGCGAACTGCAAGGTGAGTGGTTCAAAACTCACCAGCCTTTCCTCCAGAAAAAGTTGAGGCTATCTGCTTCTATAAAAGTTTAAAGCCAGGCTGAACCCCGGTGGTGCAGTGGTTGTGTGCGGGACTGTGGCTCACTAGGTTGGCCATTCAAATCTAGCAGCAGCTCTCCAGAAGTAAGGCTGGACCTCCTATTCCCACCAGAGGGCAATGATGCCCCCCCAAAAAAGTTTAAAGCCCCACAAACATTATATCGGAAAATTATGTGTTGACATTGACTTGATAGTGACTTTCAAGGGTTTGCTATATTCCATTCTATAACTATATTGGAATTTTTTTCTAATAAACTCAAAAGGTGAAGACAGCATTAAGATATAGATATGAGGGGATACTCCCCCCAAAACTGGAATTGTGCTGGGTAGAGCAAAGCTTTCGTAGTACATGTTTTCCCTGCTGGGCAAACATCAAGCAACTTGCTCTGAGTGAGTGTCACCCAGTGGTGTCACCTGGGAAAGTTCTCCCTGGTCATAGTGAATTTTGTCAGAAAAGGAGTTTCACTACAACTTTGTTTTTGCTTTGGTCGATCTAAAACAACAGGGTGTAGCTATGAAATTTTGTTTCTTGCTCAGGAAAAGTGCCACAGAAACTGTTGTGATATTGAATACAGCTTTCAAGAACAGGGCAATGGGAAAGACTCAAGTATGTAAGTGGTTTTCTTATTTCAAAGCAGGTGAAATGTTGATTGATGACATACCTGATTCTGAATGTCTGCCAACTGCCCGAATTGACAAAAATGTCCACTCATAGTGCATCTTAAGTTCTGTTCCACAATGTCAGATTTTAATCAAGATTTCTATTTAGAGGTTTTGGAAAGATTTACAAAGGCTTGGTTATGGCAGATGGCAGACTGGTTTTGCCACCACGACAAGGTACCAGCTAGCACAGTCGCCTCTGTGTGGCAGTTTTGGGTAAAGCACAGCATGCCTCTCTTCCCCCACATATCTGATTCACCTTGCCTTGCTCTGTGGGACTTCTTTTTGCTTCCACGAAGGAAGGGGAGTGTGGCAGTCATGTGCTTATGTTAATTTTATGATCGAAATGTAGGGGTGGAGTCTAGCCTGTTAACCTGGAGATAGCCATTGAGTAGCCAATGAAGGCTCTATATGGGCAAGGTTTTGTCCTGGGATTTCTGGGAAATCTCACGATATTTCCCTCATGAAGATGAGAAGTTTTCTCCCCAGTTGTTGGGAGTTAGTTCTGAAAGACGATTAATCATGGACAAGATGGCAGCGTCTGAGGAGCTGGAGGAGCCGGTGGAGAGCCCACATGGTTTTTCCCTGATGGAGCCAGACCTCTGAAGTGGGGGCGGCCACATGGAGACCTCTGCCAGCGATGAGTTGCTTCTGCTGTTGATGGACCCTGAGCCCTGGAAGCAAGGAGCCATGTGGAGACCCCTGCCAGCGCGAGGATTCTGCACCAACTGACCTATGATTTCGTGAGTCAGAAGGAGACTATATGACTGATTTTGGGAATATGGGTTAATATCAGACTTATGACTTTGAACTGGACTGGGTTCAATGTCTTGTTCTTCTTGTATATAAACCTTTTCCTTATACCTATATGTGTGTCTATGAAATTTGTTCCTCTAGTCTACCCGACTGACAGGGAGCATGGAAGGAGAGTGATTGGATGAGGTGATGAATAAAATGAGAGAGGCGCTGCCAACCATCCAAACAGGTGAGTTTGAAAAATGTTTCCATGAATGGAATCACAGATTTGACAAATGTATTAAATGTAATAATAGTACTTTAATGGAAATATGATTTTTGTGTGTGTGTGTAGGGTGTTAATACATAACTTTGAAAAAATTCCATTTTTTGGAGGGATACTCCCTCATATATAATAGTTGCATTAAGCCTAGTCATCTTTTTCACTATTATCTTTTTAAAAAGAGAAATAAATTCACTACCATTAGTCAATTCTGAATCCTAGGTCCTCAGGGCTTTTGAGAAGGTAAATTTGTGTGGGAATAGACAGTCTCCCAGTTTTCCCTCAGAATGGCTGGTCGATTTGAATCATTGACTTTTGGGTTGGTAGAACAATTGCTAGTCTATTATACCATCAGGACCCATTCTATTATGCTAGCAAAATACCATTCCTGAATAATGCTGTGGTATTCCTTCAAACCCCTTACCAGCATAAATCCATTTGTTGTTTTTAAAATAGCTTTACTGACAATGCTACGAACTATGTAATCTTACTTTGCACCATCGGATTTGCTTCTCATCAGACTGATCCGAGACGATATCACTGTGCTGCTTTTCAAAACATCTTCTGTGACCATTACTGTGCCAAGCATTTGGTACCTGTCCTGTCATCTCTTCCAAAGAAGACGATGGTAAACAAACTCAACCTTGCCATGAAGCTCTATTTCATTTTTATCTAGTGCCCAAGTATATTATATCTAATATTTCCCCTGTGCTATATATATTCATCCATTCGTCTTACCATCTCTCCGACCTGTCCATCCATTCTTAACTAGATATTTGCCCAGGACTTTTCTTCTATCAGCTTTTAGGACACCATTGATGAAGAGAACTATACCTTGTATTTTTTGAAGAAGCTCAGGAAAGAAGACAACTAACTAAAACTCACCCTCTCCTCACTGAATTCATTGTTTCTGAGTATTCCTTGACTCAGTGGGTTTCTCAAGCACATAAAGTAGGTCTATTCTGGGCATGCTTTTTTGCTTTCTTTTTCTTTTTCCTCTTTTTTACCAAGGGAGAGGGTGAACACAGTCCCCCACTAGCACAAACTGTGCAGTCGAGTTTCCCACATTTGGGGAAATTGTGGGGGCCAGCACACCCGGAGTGCAATGGGTGAGCCTCTCCCTGGGAAAATACCTATGTGATCATGGCATCTCTCCTGCCAGGGAAGTATTGGGCATATTTTGACTACTGTGAATATTTCAGAGTTTTGAATTTGCACGGCAGCTTAAAAAAACAAGTACTACATAGAAATATTCTAATAGTTAGCCAGCCTCTGAATGTACTTTTAAACATCGCCAAAAGATAAAATTTATATGAAAATATCAGTCCTCTTTCATATAAATAGATTATTCTTGAAGCTTAACTTTAGCACAGAAATGATAATTACAGCCACATTCATCTACTAGAGTACTGCATCTTCTTGTATTTGAACAGAGTGGTTTTGCTCAAATTATCTATAATTATAGGTTAAGAAAAATTAATTACTCTCACCTAGAACAGTATGACCTGCACTCCAGGCAATGATGAATAAAAATGACTATTTTGAGCTTACCAGGGAATAATTCTCTATGTGATCATGTGTATTATTTCATTACGGAAATCATTATCTATATGGGCAAGAGCATTTAAAAATCTCCTTCTCCCCCATCACAATGTTATAAAAAGTAATAGCAAAAATAAAATAAAACATAAACAAGACTGATTATCTTAAAACTCTCAAAAAAGATTACATTTGATAAGTGAAGTGTCTCACTTAACTTGCACTTTCATTGTTTTTAAATGGTTCAAATAATGGAAATAATAGCAACCTGCTCCATGGAATGTGTGTATTTGCATTAGCATAAACACGTGTACAGCCCATTGCACTTACACAGACATGCATATACTCATGGACAAAGAGTGGTTCTCGGCCATCATTTGCCAAGTTGCTGGCATTTGGGTATTTTGATATTTGCTTTACTCATAAGAATGTTAATATTCATGACTAGGCTGAGCCCTGGTAGCGTAAATGGTTGAGTGCGGGACTGTGGCCCATGGGTTTGGCAGTTTAAATCCAGCGGCAGCTCTCAGGAGCAGCGTTGGGTAGCTCCCACGACCACCAGAGGGCAGTGATGCGCGCCCCCCAAACAAACTAACAAAATTTATGGCAATGCACCCTGGACATTGTCTCTTGTACATCTTCAAGGTATTTTTAGACATTCACACATATTTATATAGCCTTGCATTTTGCCAAATACTTGTACTGTACTGGGGTCGTGTTTGTTCTGAGACTCACTCATGTCCGCTTTGAACTGTTAATAGACCATATCATTTCCATATTTGTGGAACAACTTTATAATCATTCCTAACAGATTGAGCATATTGTACACCTCAGTGAGATTTTGCTTATGAAAGAGGTGACATGTTCAGTTCACTCATGGAGATTGTACTCTTAAACACGACTTCATAAGCAGCTATTGAAGCCCGTGAATCTTCTCTGATGCTGCCTTTCCTCATTACATTGGTTCATTGTGCTTGGGCTACCGTGTCTCCATGCTGACCGAGTTCTTTCCCTCGCTCGAGTTTTCCTCTCTCACTTGTCTCGCTTGTCTCTGTTCAGATGCCAGAGTGAAAATGTAGATAAGACCAAGTTGCCTCCTTCTCGGAAGTTTATCAAGGGCTTCATAGTGACCTTACCGTATGCAGACAGGTCCTACCAGGTTTGCCTTGAGCTTAGCCTTAAGTATTCATTTTCACTGTGGGGATACTGACCCCAGGGGGAAATTGGCCCTGGAAGCACCCCTCCAGAAACCCAATGGACACACATACACAGAGACATCTTAGAATTTATAGTGAAACTTGTGAGAGGCAGACCTCGGTCTTTTATTGGTCCTCCTAAGATTTCTGCCTTTGATGGAATGCAGTCTTGCCACATTTCTCTATTTTCCTTAAGTGGAAAATCATTCCATTTGCCTTTTGATAGGTTTCTGCCTTATACCATTTCTGGGTTTCACAAGTTTCACTTTATTATATTTGGGGCATATGGCAGGTGCTCAAGAATTCCTCCTTGTTAATGAATACATAAACCTGGAACCAAAGGGTACTGAATTGAGTCATAGGAAACAGAATTGAATTAAGAATATTGTTGCTGTATACTCTCAAGAATATTGTTGCTGTATACTCACCCTGGCCCTGTCTGACAAACCAAGAAGAGGGTAACTGCCCGAGGGCTTTTAGGTTGTGACCTGTCAGAAGCAGACACTCAGGAGCCCACCAACTGCTTCACCGGAAGTGTTCTCTGAGTGTCTTGGAATAGGCAATCTCATGTCCATTAAGTTGGTTCTGACTCAGAGCAGGCTTCAGAGGGTTTTTGCAGGAGCAGAGAGCCCGATCTTTCCACCAAGAGGCGCCCATCAGGATGGAAGCACCAACATGACAGTAAGCAGCCTAGCACTGACCTTCCAGTGCCATCGGGGCTCCACTGCAACGGGCATAGCCACCGGGTCTTTTCAGAAGATAGTGAGCTATTATGATATTATAACTTGGTACTACCAAGTATGGTTACTCTATGAAGGGTCCCAATGCATTGTAATAGACAAGCCTTTACATTTTGCCCTCCCCTCATACAAAATTCTCTAACACTTAAATTCTCTCATTGTACTATCTTCTCCCCCTCCCCAAGTGGAGCTATAATAATAATAACAACAAAAGTTTGAGAAACTGTTCTACCTGGTTGTCTTGTCTCATTCTCCACCTTGTCCACTGTTCGCTCATCCTACTGCCTGCTTATGGGTTCATCAGGCTCTTTTCTATGAGGTGTGCCACCCTGTGACAGCTTGTGTGTCAACTTGATTGAGGCAGGATTCTCAACAGTTTGGCAGCAATCTCCCATGATGGTATCTAACATAATGTAACCAACTCAAGGTAGCATCTAATGACACAATCAACTCTTGAGTAGCCAGTGGCTGTGGTGGCATGCAGCTTCCTCAATTAGGTAATGAACTTGATGTAGTTGGCAGAAAGAATCCTCAGGGAGTATGGCCTACTCCTATTCCAGCAGTGCTTAACATTGCTTATAAGGTCACTATGTGTCAACATTGACTCCATGGTAGTGAGTTTAGTCTAAGTAACTTCATTCCTGCTGGATGAACAGCCTGCATAAGGTTCACCTTATCTATCATCTTGTCTACAGATTCCAGGAATCACCAGAGGGCTGCTGTTCTTGGATGCATTTGACTTAGCATCTACCAGCCTGTGGTTTTCCTTCTCCCTGGTTTATCAACCCTCACAGCAACACAAGTCAGGAGAGGTCTGCAGTTTACCGAGTGACCCACATACGTGAACCTGACTGGACTCATACCCTTCTATAGGTGTATGGGCCTTTCTTGTTATACATCTCTTTCTCCACTTGTAAAACATGTAAAAACATTACTGGCTATGCTTCTCAATAGAACCCGGCCTAACATAGCCTGCACCCTCTCATTAACCCTTCCTCCTCACTTTGTCACATGACTGATGCCTTCTTACCTTTAAAATCTCCGTTTAAACATAATGCATTGGAGATGGTTATTTACTACTGCTCATTAGTCTGTTTATTGTGACTATCTGATGTGCCATTGATTCTGATTTGTGGCAACTCTGTGTGTGACAAGATACATGTTCCAAGTCTGAAATCTTCTGCAAACAGGTCACAAGTTCTGTCAACTGAGACATCGCTGGGTATATTTTACCTGCCAGCCTTTTGGCCAGTAGTCTTAGTGTCTATTCATTTGTGCTACCAAGGGACGTACCTTTCATTTCCATTTCCAGTGTCTTTGTTAGTTCTTGCTCAGGGAAGAACCTTTTCTTTCTTTCTTTAATTACTTATCAAGCCCACTAGAGAATAAGTTCTATGAAAACGGAGAGATTTACATATTTTCCCTTTTAATTTTGCATCATCATTGCCTCGCATAATTTCAGGAATTGAAAGATGCTCAATAAATTGCTTGTTGAATAAAAAATGAGTAAAAATGGAATTAGTAACGTGAGGTGAACGTTTAAGGGATAAAGCTTGGATCACATCTGTGTGTCGTTCTTAGCCACCACCCACATCACTTCTGACCCACAGTGACGCCATCATGTGCAAATTGGGATAGTCACAAATTATCTAGCAAATATTAAGTGCCAGAGATTGTATTAAGTCAGTCTGTTTTTAATGAGAGTGTGGAAAAATATAATGAACTTAAAGGCAGACGTTATTACACTGATAAGTAAGGCTTAATTGAAGATACCCTCATTATCCCAGGAGAAAGATAATATCAAGTGGCAGGTTCATCCATTCCTTCATGCAACACATACTGCTTGAGTATCTACTGTGACGATTCTGGTCTATGGAAAACATTCTAGTGAAATACACACCCATGAAAAGCATGCATAATAATAATACACGAAGTTCTAGTGCAGCACATGGAGGAAAGGTTGATAGCACCTCTGCATTCATGCTTAAAAATGAAAGAGGTTTTTAATATTAAAATCAGCTACCTTTGTATAGGCCGAGGATCAAAATCTCCTTCTCACTCACTGCCACTGAGTCAATTCTATCTGATAGCCACCCTGTCGAACTCAGCAGAACTGCCCACAAGACTCTCCAAGGCTGTAACTTCACAGGAACAAGCAATTTCCAGGTTCTCTTGAGAGCAGCTGGGGATTGGAATTGCCAACCCAGTGATGAGCAGCCCACTGTGTAGCCCACGGTGACATTCAACTTTATATTACATTACACCCTACATGAATTATGGTTTATTTTATGTTCTCTATATTCCAGAGTTCATGTCATACACACACATTGCAGAGTGAAAGTGTATAAATTGGGGACCCAAAGCCAATCTGTAGGTAACACAACACCCGCTTACAGAAGAGTCATGGAGAGGAGACGAACCAGTCAGGATACAGTGCCGCAACAATGAAACATGCAACTTTCCTCTAGTCCTGAAATGCTTCCCCCCACCTCCTCCATTATCATGATCCTTATTATACCTTACAAATCGGGCTAGACCAGAGGATGTACACTGGTACAGATAGGAACTGGAAACATGGGGAATTCAGGACAGATGATCCCTTCAGAACCAGTGGTGAGAGTCACAATACCAGGAGGATAGAGGGAAACTGGGGTAGAAAGGGGGAATCTGCATATAACCTCTGCCCTGAGGTATGGACAAAAGCAAAGTAGGTGAAGGGAGACATAGGGCAGTGTATGATATGACAAAATAATAATAATTTATGAATTAGCATTTGTTCATGAGGGATGCGAGAGCAAGAAGGGAGAGGAAAAATGAGGAGCTGATACCAAGGGCTTAAGTAGAAAGCAAATGTTTTGATAATGATGATGGCAGCAAGGGTACAAATGTGTTTGGCATGCGATGGATGGATGTATGGATTGTGATAAGAGTTGTATGAGCCTCCAATAAAATGATCTAAAAAAAGAAAGCATACATATATAAGTTTATGTTTAGTACACAAGAAAACATATACATACATGTATGTACACACACATGAGCCCTCTCGGAATAATGAGGTATGTGCTTGGCTACTAATCTCAAAGTTGGTAGTTCAAAACCACCAGTTCTCACCAGCAGAGAGAGAGAGAGAGAGAGAATATGTAGGTGGTACTATTACTGCTGAGAAGGTATTGGACTGCTAACTATAAGATATACAGTTCAAATCTACTAGCTGCTACTATCAAGAAAGTTGAGGATATCTGCTCCTATAAAGATTCAGCCTGGAAAATTCTTTATCAGGTCATTCTGTGTCATAATCAATGACAGCATTTTTTGGTTTATATATTTATGTATATATTTCTACTTGTGCATCTATCTGAATCTATATATCTATTAATTCCCATTTAGAATATACATAATATTAAGAGACACTGTTAATTCCTTAATGACTAGTCTTTTCAACATTGATAGTTCCAGGGAGAGAAAATGAAAAGAAGCAAAAAAAAATCATGTATAGGCTATTTTATAACTTTTACTTGCAGTTGATTTATGAAGTGCTCCTTGAGTAATAAAACAAAGGTTATAAACCATTAATTTATTGAACTAATAAGAGCCAAGAGCCTTAATACAATTGTCTCCTCTTAGAAGATGTAAAAAAAAAAAAGTAGAGGGTGCTTAAAATTTTAACAGTTTTTCCTTCTCACTTTTATATCTTTTCTCTACTGCCCTAGTTTAGATTAATGAAATAATAAATCCTTCATCCCACTGATTTTATTTAATGTTATAGTAAAATGTTAATTTTGCAGTCCTCAGCACTGTAAGAGCACATCCTTCAAAGACGATATATTTTGCAAAGACACAAAATGAAATCTAGGCCATGCCTGGAAAATTATGTTAGAAGATGATCGTGAAGACAATGTTCTATGTATTTATACATATATATTTCTATTCCTATTGTTAATTAATTGACACAAATAAAAAACATATTTCATTCTAATTTGGGGGCTGCATTTTGTGTAAATCCTTTCTTATTTCCTCTCTAAACCCCGTTCTTTTACTCGCTTACTTTCTGCTTTTCACACACACTCTAACATATACCATTAAATTGGGTGGGCGTGCGGTGATGATAGTTCTCATTTGTTTTCTTGCTTGCTTCCTGTCTGTCTCATTCTGAGTGAGTCATTTCAGTGTCTCTTTCCTGAGTCTTTATACTAAATGTGTGACATGGCATTCAAAGTAACTCTAGTATTATAATAAAAAGTTCACCTTCCACTATTTCCAGTAATGGACCTTTGATTTCCAAGTCCCGCACAGCAAACAATTCCTAATTTGCCCGAAAGCCTCCCTCTACCCCACGTTCATTAAATCTGTTTGGAATGCCAATCCAGCTTATCATTTTGCAAGTTCTCTCACATGGGGGAAAGAGTGTTTCCAAATCCCACCACGTTCCTGTGCTCTGCGGGTCTATGTGTTCTGAAGCAGCACCCTTGGCCTCCGATGAATCGACTCGCTGACAGATTTGTTTCCCCATTAGTCATCCCTCCAGATGGCTTTCAAATGAATCTAGCATTCAAATAACTACACAGTAGAAATCAGCCTATAACCAGTTGATTCATATAAAATGTGTGAAAATCAGATTATGCCACTTATTTTTCCACTCAAAATTAGTTTCAAAGATTTTCATTTTACATAAATGACATAACATGTAAAACAAGTATGTTCAACACAGGCCTAAATGCCTGCCAGTCATTTTTCTTGGCCTGGGAGAACCAAGGCAGAAAGGTTCAGTTACATGCACACAATTCTGCTGGGATTATTTTAAACAGTCACCTGAAAACACAGCTGGAGTGAAAAAATGTATAGGCTTAGACCAATAAAACACATGAAGGATTGAAAAATACTGAAAAGCAGATGGGTCATAACTGTCACTGAATTTAATTTCACCCCAGGGGGTTGCTTATGGGAGCACACAGCATCCTCTTTCTCCTGTGGAGCAGTTAGTAAGCTTCGCCCTCTGTGCCACCAATGTCTCCTTAAGCACTCTAAGTATCTTTAAGATATTCCTTGTCATTGGAAACACCAACAAACAGGAGTCTTTTCTAGACCCCACAGCCTCCCTGATTTTTCCTCAAAAAATATTCCAAGAAAAGTGGCTGTTTTGCGTAGCTGTGGGCTTCAGATTGAAAGATTGGTCATGAATGGAGTCCGAGGGCTCCTGGGAGAAAGACGAGGAAATGATGACACAGTGGGGACAGGCTGAGCTGTGAACTCCATGCTCAGCAGTTTAAGAAAAGCTCTGTGGGAGAAGAACCAGGCTTTACTACTCCCATAAAGAGTTAGAGCAGTGGTTCTCACTTTCCAGTGCCGAAACCCTTTAATACAGTTCCGCATTGTGTGCTGACCTTCCCAAGCATAAGATAAGATTACTTTGTTGCTACTTCATACCTGTAATTTTGCTACTGTTATGAATTGGGCAACTCCTGTCAAAGAGTCATTCTGCCCCCAAAGGGATCAAGACCCACTGAGGGAGAACTGCTGAGTTAGTCTCAGAAATTCACAGAGGCACTCCAAGGAAGAAAGGCGTCTACTGATCCCATCAAGATTACAGTCTTGGAAACACTCTGAGGCGATGGGTACTGATGCTGAAGACCCACGTGTGAACTCCACCCAAAAGCCTTTCCCAGGGAGCAGAGCTGCTGGGCACCAGACACAGCTGCCCTAGTGGATTGCTACCAGCAATCACCGACTCTATAACATTGAGTTTTAGACAAACTAGAGAACATGGTTCTTTTCTGCCATACAAAAGGGTGTCATGAGAAGAAACTGAATTGGCAGGAGTTGAAAAGGTCGTAGTAACATTCTTAGATTGCCAAACCTATGGCTATTAGTTGAAATTACAAAAATAGTGAGCTATGATTGCTTTTAGAAGTCAGGGTTAGTAATGTAAAACATACGATGGGTTAATTATGAATTTGAATGCAAAAAATGCATTGAAGCCAAACACAGTGAATGTGATTTGCGGTTTTTTTCACAAATGTCTAAAATAATGAAACTTACGTGATACATTATACTTAAATTGCATTAATTAACCAATTACAAAGTTGAAAAATCATTTCAATTACCCATGGAATGCATGAGTGTGTTTTTCATAAAAGCATATAGATAATAGCTGAAATTCTTTTTGACTCTCCTCTCGAAATAATGCCCTCATATTGCCACTGCGAGACTTCTGTTGTGAATTCTTCCACATTGAAAAGATCTTTCATATATCTCCCTATAAAATATATGGACACATTTCATGATTTGCTATAGACAAAGCCTGTCATAGAGAGTATTGGCCATGCGCCCTTTGCTGTCTCATAAGAAATATAGAGCGCTGGGGCCTTCAGCAGGGAGAAAGGCATCTACTGGTCCCATCAAGACCACAGTCTTGGAAACACTCTGAGGGGATGGGTACTGATACTGAAGACCCACGAGTGATCTCCACCCACAAAGCCTTTCCCAGGGAGCAGAGCTGCTGGTGCAGCAGAGACAGCCATCGACAGCTAACTGCTCAGGAGATATCCACTCTGAGGGACCAGGTAAGGTGAGTGGCCCCTGGGGAGGAAGGCAGCAGAGAAGAGGGAGAGGAGGCTGCATGGAATCTTAAACAAGGGTACCAGAGAGGGCCTCTCTGGGATTGTGACATGGCAGCACCCTGCAACCAAAGAGGCTGGATCCAAATCATTTCATAAATGTGTTCACAAGCTGCTTTGCCCAAAGAGAAAGTGGGAAGTGAATATTCCTTCGACTCACACCTTGATCACGTCTCTTTACCCATCATTTCCTTCGATGGCCAGAGAAGCCTCCCAGTCTCTTCTCTCAGCATGAGAACTGAAGAAAGAATGTCCTCACCATCTTTTGCTGCGAACTAGCTCTTCTCTTATGTCTTCTCATTCTGCCTTTTGTTTGGTCTCCTTTCTGCCCATCTCCTACCGCCTCCTTACCCAAGGAAACAAAGGTAGGAGCTAGAATTTCAAAGTCCTGGGCTATTGAAGGGGGACTTGGCTCAGTTTCGGCAAGAAAGATTCTGATCAGAATTGCTGAGCTATGGAATGCAATCAGCTCATTTCCCCCCCATCTATGGTGTAAATTACAGATTTTTTTTAGAAGACCCTACGTACAAGGTGAAATTTGCTAGGGTTAATAAAGGAACATATAAGCCCTTTGATCGAATTGAGTTCTGAGATACATAATTTATTCCTCTCAAGTTTTGTAATGTGAAAGGAACCTTTCCATGACTATATTAACAGATATAAATCTAGTTAAATGCAGTGGAAAGAACACTACATAGGAAGAACTAGATGCTGGTCTCTGTCTAGTGACCTTCCTTCTAAAACTAAATATTAACTGTTTGGAATATTTTCATCAGTTCACTGATCTCTAAGATGAAGGGCTCTCTGTGAGGCTCAATTTCCGCATATCTAAAATGAGGTGACTCATGTTCCCCTGCCTACTTTCATTTTTCTGCACACAGTAGATATACCATGCTTGAAGAACATGAAAGAAGTAAAAAACACTGAGAGTTGTAACACACTTCAGAGAGGAAATCTTATTCAATATGGAAAATATCTGCAGGCCTTACATATAAGCCTCCATCAACAATCAATAGCAGCACACCTGCATTGGTAACAAGCTTGACAGCAATGAAGAGAAGATGTCTCTATCCTCCTCTGAAACAGAAGGAAATCCTGGTATTCACAACAGCTTATTGAACTGCTAGAGTGTTGAAGAGTATTAGTGGGGGGGGGGGGAGTTAGAGCCTCCCCACACTGCTAACTCAAAAGCTCTCCTTGTACAGGGTCTGATTAAAGGCAAGCAGGGATGAGGAAATCCCGGATGATCTCCTAGAGCCATTAGAATGACAATGAAAGGATCATCTTTTCAGTTAAGGGAATTGAGTTCCTAGCTGACACTGTACATGGCTTCAAACAGTAAAAGATATCCCGTCCATCCTCCGGCATTACTTTTTATTTATTTATCTATTTTAAGATAAAGACTAACTCTTCATTTCATGCTAACCATCCAGGGCTGAAGGATGAGAACTGCTTAATAAAAAATTCTTGGGACTAACATTACAGACATACTAACCATCCATTACACACTTTAATGTTGTTTCAGCCGAACAGCTCCTTTTTTAATCGCTGTACTGATTAACAACCTGGAATAGAATTAATAACAGCTCTACATGGAACTATCAACACATTTTAAATAAAAGCTTTGCTTTTGAAACTCAAGGGTCTCACTTCCCAGGACAAGAATGGACACTTTTTTCCCCCTTGTTAATGCTTCTGTTGTCTGACTAGCATGAAGGGAAATATGAATATGCTTTTGCTTCTAGGAAGTCAGCTCATTTGTTTTGTGGTAGAGAGCATGTGAAGAGTTACAGCTGGGAAAAGCTGTAGAGAAGCAGCTTTCCTAAACTCAAGAGCACTGAACAATTAGCAAGCAGGCAGGCAACGGAGAGCCTTCTTTCTCCTTTATGTCTCGTCTTGTGTGGAGGAATGAAAACAGAGTGAAGCCAGTGGAAGTGAAGCCTTCCCTCAATTTTATTTTGTTTGGTTGGGTTTTGTGTGCTGTCCCAGAGTCTGTCATGAGTTTCAGTTGAAAACGGTACTCATCTGCGATCCCCGATTCCTCAACATAAAGCGAAGAGACCCCTATATTGGAGGAGGTAAGCCCTTGGAAGCTAAAAGGTAAGCCAGATGGTCAGTGATTTGAAACCCCAGCCATTGTAAAGAGAATACAAATATCACAATATACTTCCCAAAGAGTAAATGCCAACCCAACCCACTCAGTGACAGTCCCTCGTCATTAATAAAAGCAACAAACACCTCAAACTCATTGCCATGGAATTGATTCTGACGCCTAGTGACCCATAGGACAGAGTTAAACTGCCCCCAGTGGGTAGCTGAGTCTGTGTGTACTTCTTCAGAGGACTAGAGAGCGCCATCTTTCTCCTGTGATGCAGCTGCTGGTTTTGTACTGTGTACCTTGAGATGGGCAGCCCCAGGAGTAATGCAGTGCGTCATAGTGATCCAATGTAAGGTTTCTCTTTAGGGGAGCAGACAACCTCCTCTTTCTCCTGCAGAGCATCTTGCAGAGCACTGACTTTTCAAATAGCAGCCCAAGGCCTAGCCCAAACATCCATGGAGCACTTCTTTGTCGCATAGAGCCGGAATAAGTGAAAGTGGGTTATGTCACACAAGCAACAACCACAGCAGAGATATCAGAGCAAAGGATGTGGCAGAGGGTACCACTCTCTCTTAACCACCTCCTTCACTGAATCCTAATGTCTGATATTATTTTACTGGAATCACTGAAGGCCAGTCAGAGAAGATGTCTGTGGCTACTTTCATACTGGAAAAACAATTCCAGATTCTTCTCACTTCCTTATACAAATCAAGATCGTTTTTACACACACACACACACACACACAAGCACACACACACACAATCTGAAAAATCTTCAGTGAACTGAGGCATTGAGAGTGTACTGATAGAATTTTCTGTTCCCTTATGGGACACCTGAGTTTGATTCTTGGGAAAAAGGCACTTCAAACACAATGACCATGCTTCAATCAGTGGTAGGCTGGATGTTATTCTGATGCTGGAAAGGCTTTCATTGGAGACCTAGTTTTAAAATCAACCCATTGAAATCTCTGTACATCATTACGGTCTGACACAATATACATGTGGGCCCTATGAGTGTGTATGGGGGATGGCTGGGGGGTGGTGGAGGTGGGGGCTATTCAACAAAGTGAACAATAATTCTTTAGAATGATTTTTAAAAGGTAGTCTTAGCATCATATTATTTGTGAATCATCATTAACCATTGTTTCGGGTTATTTAAAAGTTGTAGCAATGATTCAGTTTAAATAAATTTAGTTACCTACACACTGATTAAATAATCCTATACATGAATCATACATCTTATGTCACTGACCCTCCCTTGTTTCACTGACATCATTCTTTGTTAGTAATTCTTCCTTTCTCTTTCCTTTTTTATCCAATCTCTTGGCATTGATGTGCATCCATGACAACTACAGACTGTGTCAGTTCCCTCCTTCAGACTGTTATTTAAAGTTCAGCTCCCATTAGTAGTTTAAAAAGAAAAAGAGA
The DNA here is from genome assembly GCA_004026705.1 of Nesogale talazaci. NCBI lineage: Eukaryota > Metazoa > Chordata > Mammalia > Afrosoricida > Tenrecidae > Nesogale > Nesogale talazaci. The sequence goes on along the minus strand of PVJH01014920.1, from coordinate 4,091 downwards.
GAAGGATAATGAATAAAGAAGATTTGGTGGTACAATTAAATCATAATTCATCAATGCCAAGGGTTCTTAAGTCTTCGCTATTTGTCACAGACAGATGTGTATGTGAGTGCCAGGTGAGCTTCCTGTGCCCAGTTTACCTCAAATGGGCCATTTTCAGACACAGTCAGCAACTTTGAATCATCTGTTCACACCGTTTATGAAATGAGGTCCTCATTTTGAGCCTCATAATTTCACACACCCTCACTTTTAGAAGCTTCCTCTACTTTTTTTCTTAAAAAGAGAGTGATGTCTGATTTCCATTAATTGTTATAGTTTGCCAAAGAAATGAAGTGCCATGCTATTTGCCGCCCATGCATTCTCTGTTACGTTTTATAGCACAGCTCAGGACTGCCAAGTGATGCCTGGCATGGTGCAACTACTTCTCTTTCTCATTCCTGCAGTTCCTAACACTGTCTTCTCTTGTCTCTTAAACTTCACTCCTCTTCTCCCTAATATCAGCCAAGCTTTGACTTTGCTTATGTTAGTAAAGAAAAGTCAGAATAGTTCCCTATGTCCACTAAATGTTCTAGAGAACATTTCCAATCTTGTTTTTTTTCTTTAAAAATCATATTATGGAGGGGGGGGGCCTCTTACAGCTCTTATAACAATCCATGTATCCATTGTGACACACACATTTGTACATACATTGCCATCATCCTTTTCCAAACTATTCTTTCTACTTGAGGCCTTGGTATCAGCTCCTCCACTTCTTGTCCCTCCCTCCATCACCTTCTCAATGCCATGAATCCCTGATAAGTGATAAATGATTATTATTTTCATATCTTACACCATCTGCTGTGTCCCATCACCCATGCTTCTGTTGTTTATCATATTTTTATGTCATATCATTTTCTACCTTAGCTAGGTTAGCTAATGTCTTGGCCAACAAAGAACATTGAAGAGACAGTGGTGTTCTCCTGTGTGGTGGACAAGAGGCAAGCAGGGGAAACAGAAGAGGGAAGTGCCTTGGCAGAACTTGAAGACAGTCCCAAAGGGCCTGCACTTGAAAACCACTTACGAGAAAGGATCAGTAGAAGTGCCTCTATTTTGACCCCTCTGACCTTTGTTTCTTTTTGGTTCTTCAAAATGTTTCAGTGCAGTGCTTGTCAACTTTACTAATGCAACGACCCTCTCATATAGTTCCTCATGTTGTGGTGACCCCCAACCATATAATAGTTATTTTTCTTGCTACTTCATCACAGTAATATTGCTACTGATGAATCATAGTGTAAATATCTGATATGCAAGATGTATTTTCATTGTTACAAGCTGAAAATCATGAAAGCATAATGATTAATTACAAAATAGTATGCAATTCTATATTGTGAAATATTTATTTCTAATGACAAATAAATGATATTTTGTCTGGAAGCATGGTGCAGCATGGGTAACAGTCTTCATGCCGGGTACTTGTATGTGGGTGGATGTGCATGTGGGCAGACCCACCTGGAGAGGGATAGAGGAGCGGAGTCTCGGTTCCTAAGACCATCAGAAATACGTGTTTTCGAAGGTCTTAAGTGACCCCCCTGAAAGGGTTGTTTGGCCCCAGAGTGGTGGCGAGCCATGGGTTGAGAACCGCTGCTTTAGTGAGCACCTGCCTAGGGCCTATGAACTATATATCATTCCCTCATATGTGCATCTTAAAAACCACTTTTATGGAGACCTCACCTCAGGGGAAGTCAGTTGCTTATGTCGCAGGGAGAGGGAGGAGACCATTCAGTTGCCGTCATACTTCATTGTGAACATTGTGTGCAGATTGCCCCATCCACAGATACTCCTACAAACGTGCTCCAGACACCTTACCGGAAACTCTGGTCAACATGTGAGGAGGGGGCATATAGGCTTTAGGGAAGGCAATTTCACTACTGTGGGTGGAAAGCAACCTTTCCCCAACCTCTGTTGGGGGAAGCAACCTTTCATAGGGTAGAGGCTCACTTAACAATACTTATATGGAACCTAAGGGGAGACTATGGCTGGTACTAGGTTCCGAATTGGACACTTTTGTCCTGCTTTCTATACAACCCCAACTGGAGCTTTAGCCTCATCTTTCTTTCATGAAGTATCTGGTGGGTTTGAACCAAAGACCTGGAGGTTAGCAATTCCATGCAGAACTGCCACATTGCACTACAGCATTGAGCTTCTTCAACCCATTGCCCTCCAGTCTTTTCCGACATATGATGACTTTATATCAGATTTTGGAGGCTGTAACTCCTTTCTGAAGGTTCCCTGGTGTTGTAATGGGTCACATATGGGGCTTCTAATCACAAGGTCAGCAGTTCAAAAACCACCAGACACTTAGTGGGAGAAACATGGGGCTTTCTATTCCCATAAATACTTACAGTCACAGAAATTCACACGGCCTGTCCTATGAGGTCATGAGTTGGAATTTACTCAATGACACTGAGACCCCTTTACAGCAGTTGCTAGCCTCATCTGGTTTTTAGCAGAGCCACTGGGTGAATTTGAACCGCCCCCCCCCCCCACCCCCGACTTTGAGGTTAGCAAGCAGTGCACTCTTTCTAACCCAACAGCGCCCCCAGAGCTCAGCAGCCATACAAGAGCTTCAGCACTTGTGAAACCTTCCTTTTGGAAGCGTCATTGTAAATGGGCAATAATGACAGCTTGGACCGGAGCCTATTTGGAGATTCCCAAAGTAAATTAGCATGGTTTTAGCTTTGTAGGTGTATTGATTCATACAAACTGGGCTTATGAAAAATATTTTTGTTGTTATAAGTAACTGCAGGGATATTTTTATTAAAAAATAATAATCTAACAGTGACGCCACTGACTCCACAAACTTCTCATCACCTCTGCCAAGGAGACCCAGGGTTTCCTCTCTGTGTTGACTGCATGCTGCTCAAACCAGTAAATCATAAAGACTGATGCAGTCAATGCCTGGCCCTGCCAAACCCATCAAAAGAGCTGCTTCTACCAGTCATACCCTGGTGGGTCCCCACAATGACTCCGCTCGCGCGTTTTCACACCCTAAACTGATATTTTAGGAGGCAGTAAGTTACCAACCTGCCAGCCTTGTAATTTGCACTGCTCCAGAAGAAGCCGGCATTTCTCCTCGGCAGGCAGTTTCTTCTTCTCGCCCAGGAATGTATCAACCAGCGGCTTAAACCTGTGAAAGCAGCAGTGACAGGGAATCAGTGACTGGTTTGTCAAACAAATGATTCTATTCAACAGGGTGGTCTCTATTACAATGCTTCTCTGACACCCCCTCCCCCATCTGAGTGCCTCTTAATGACCCCCAGATACTCCAGCCATTATGCATGTCTTGTGTGATTGTGAATAACCCTTATATTTGATATAAAAATACTTTAAAAAGGAGTCATATAGTTAATGCTCATTTAACCTGAATAAGGAGTGGCTCTGGTATTCCCTCGTGGCATAGTGAATTATGAGTTAGCTGCTAACTGCAAGGTCGAGGGTTTGAGACCCAAGGCAGAAAGATGAACCTTCTACTTTCGCAGAAGTTCTCAAACTTTTTAAACAGGGGGCCAGTTCACGGTCCCTTAGACTGTTGGAGGGCCGAACTATAGTTAAAAAAAATTATGAACAAGTTCACTGTGGACCTGGGATGAGTCAGCTGCTCAGCAGGACAGCTGTGGCAGTCAAAACGCCCGGTGGGCAGGATAAATGTCCTTGGTGGGCTGTATGTGGCCCATGGGCCATAGTTTGAGGACCCCTAAGTTATAGTCATGGAAAAACCACAAGGGGCAGTTCTCCCTTGTTCTAGATCTGTGGTTCTTAACCTTCCTCATGCCTGGACACTTTAATACAGTTCTTTGTGTTATGGTGACCCCACAACCATAAAATTATTTTCATTGCTACTTCAATACTGCAATTTGACTACTGTCATGAATCAGTGACCCCTGTGAAAGGGTGATTCGATCTCCAAAGAAGTCGTGACCCACAGGTTGAGAACCGCTGCTCTACACAGTCTAGACAATGAGTTGGAATTGACGCGGAGGGAATGAGTTGGGTTTTGGTTTGCGGGAATGACTCAAAATTTATCAAAACTAACTTCGAAGACAAAACATTTATGA